>OMNV01002212.1:87802-101869 GCA_900303265.1 Brotula barbata
CATTTTTGGAGAATCAAGCAGCATTACTGCCTTGTATGGGTATATATATATATATATATACATATACATACAGTATATACAGTAAATGTGTGTATATATATATATACATATATATATATATATACAGTATATTTTATTTTTATATACATATATCTGTGTGTGCATATAGACAGTATGTTTATACACATCTCTTGATAGTTAAGCAGTCTGAGCCATGTGAACAGTAGAGCCATGTTTCTTTTTCATTATTTTGGAATTTGTTTGATCCACATGTTTCTCGTGCACACCAGAGCTGAGTGTTGGGATGACGACTGAGGGCATCGAGGTCCGCAGTGTGGGCAACACCCTGGTGCTTCATGAGACAGCCCTGATAGAAGCCTTTAACCTCAAAGCTGCCATCGAATACCAGCTGAAAAACTGTAAGAGCACAGATCACTTTGTACATCAGTAGCCTCTGAAACATCACATAGAAAGCATTGAAATAAAGAATGGAAAGGTATAATATACATTTGGACACACGGAGTACCTCTGATAAACCTGTTAAGGTCAAAATATGCTCTCATTTATATAGATAATTTTCAGAAATGCATATTTTTGTGACAAACACTGAGAATCGAGTGATTAGAAATGCGTTCACTTCACTTCACCTTTGTTACCAGCAATAATCACCCAGCAATTATTGAAGAAAGCTTGGAGCCAAGACTGATGGCACCATGTCAGAGAGTCTTAAGTCTACAGGTGGAGAATGGAAAAAAATGTGTTCCAGGCCTGTTTTGTTAGGATGTGATGCATAATGAAATCTTCACATCAAACATTTGACAGATCACAACATGCAAGAATTACTGAGTTCTCCCCTGACATGCACACATTCCTGAAAATATGCAATAGTCTCACACCTAATGTAGATTGTACGATGTGTTTGTAAAAACTAATTTGATGTCCACGTGAAGGTCTGGCTGGTTGTTGTGACAATGGAATGTAAATAGAGCTCTTCTTGGATAACGCATGAGCACGCATGTTATCAAAGAAAGCTGTCATAAAATCCCCACTGTGAATTTGTGAAGTTTCACCACGTGTCCCTCGTGTGGCGATTCATAAATTTATCCAATGCTTCATCACCATTTGCAAGGCTACCCAAACCCTTCAAAGTACAAAACTAATCGTTTACCAGATGCATACATTTGTAATCCAATAAAATGCAGCAAATGTGCCATATTGTAGGTGAAAGGCACTGACTCATCCAGATCTGATATTTAATAAAAACAAAATAACATACACTTAATAATTATTATTTTTATTTGTATAGCACCTATGTCATAAAATTAATGAAGATCAATTTGTTAAATAGGTTAAAAATGACAAATACATCCACAAAAACACATAAAGAAAGAAGTCAAGAGAGACGGAGAGAACAAGAGAAACGAGCGGAGGGAAGAAGAGAAAGTGAAAGAACACAGTATGGGAAAGAGAGAGTGGATAAGATTGAGAGAGAATGACTAACAGAGCTGTAAGATCTTCTCCAAGATGAGAATAATACAATGAATTAAAACACCAAGTAAAAAGTGATTAGATTGTTCCAAATGTTTTTGGGAAGGTTGTTCCACAGAGTTAAGTCTTGTAAAATCTGCCCCCCAGTGAGCCCACCTCAAATATTTAACACCTACTTTACTTCAAAGGAGTTTTTTGAGAATGTTGGTCTAAACTCTGATTCAAACTGATCACCACCCTGCTGAGAAAAGCTTAGGAGGACCTCCAACCAACCTGCACTAAGATGAGCTCTCTTCACTCTGTTTGTTTCCTGGTGGATTTTTGCAGTGGAAGCAGCACAGGAGGCTTTGACAGACATGCCCCCCAGATCAGAGGAGGTAACCACCATCAGCCCTTCACTTCTCCACCTTGGTTATGTCTCGTTAAATTGTGTCTCTGTGTGTGAGTGATTATTCAGCTCTAATCTGAATTGAGGCTGCCCAGACATGTCCCACGTAAACAGAGATTAATAGAATATGGGAAGGTGTCTGTTCTAATAGATGTCTGGAGGTTTACATGGAGGCAGTAATAAGGTTTTATTGTGTTTGAAGGAGCTTCATTATAGTGATTGTAGAGCCAGGCAGCTGCTCTTACCTCAGGATGGAAGTTGCTTAACTAGTGCCCCCTAGTGGAAATAAATTTGAGTACATCCTGTCATTGTCAATCAGTGGTGGATAAAATACCCCTAAATTATACTATTCCATTTACTTAAAGCTGGCGTTGCTAATTTTGGAGAAACCAGGGAGTAAGCAAGATTTTGAGAGTATACAACACATAAAATCTCATCCCCTCCCTTCAGGCCACCCTCTACAGCCACACCGCCAAAATACACTATCCCATCGACTGCAGGAGGTCCGTAGAGTCGTGGAGAGAGGAGCAGCACAGCCATATCCAACTATAACTGCTTCATGTCTCATTTATATGACAGCGTATTAGGGAAAATAAATATAGGGCCAAACTAACTGAGATTATAACGTTGCAAATTTGAGAGAAAGAATAAAATATATATATATATATTGTCTTTCACACACACACACACACACCCTGAAAGCATGCACATACCACTAAAAGCATGAGCACACAGATCATGTCTTCAAACGTGTATGACCTCTCACATGCATATGATTGTGCATTCACATCTCTTGCATACATATGATCACGCATACACACATGTATACCTCTGAGGCACACCACTATGATCGCACATTCACACAGGTGCAGTGTTTTTTAGTAGTGTGTGTGTGTGTGCTATTAGTATTCGTGTGCTTTCAGTAGTGGATGTGGATAACACTGTTTTTCAAGCACAAGCGGTTAGCAGTCACTAGGGCCAAAACCTCTGTTATATTCGATGCTGATTACGTTCTTTGAATTCAACCATGGCGTCGATGAGGCTTCATGAGTCTTGAAGCATATACTTTGAACTCACAGACAATCGTGTGTGTGTGTGTGTGTGTGTGTGTAATTGAGTGCGTGGGCATGTTCTTCATTTAAATTATGTGCACCCCTGTTATCCACTTGACACTAAAAATAAACGGATTGATTGTGTTATTGTGTGTCCGTGCGCTTGTGCGAGCAGGAGTTGGACCCAGTGACTCTCCACAACCAGGCACTAATGAACATGGACACAAAGCCGTCTGAGGGTTTTGAGAAGCTGGCCTTTCTGCTGCAGCAGATCCCCTTCCCCCCTGTTACCTTTGGAAACCTGCTGTTGCTGTACTGCAAATATGAGGTAAACGGCAACTCACTGTCCTCGAGCAAGGCAGGGAATCCCAACCTGCTCATGGACTGAAATACTGAATAATGTATAATAGCACATTAGAAACACACTTCAGGAATTAAAATTTCTTGATGGTCACTATGTTTCCATCCAATATTTTTTTATGCAAATATTAACATATCAAATCAGAATGTCGACAAATTAAAAATGTAAATGAATTTTACAATGCCTGGTTATCTGCTAAAAATATAAATTACGGCTAAAACATCTGAAGACTTGGGACATGCTTGGAACATGTTTGCATATTCCACCATATGGCAGTAAGGCTCTGTGCACAGAGGAAGTGTGATTTCCTGAGGAATTGGACTCAGCATGAGTCTTAGTGGAAAGCCTACAGCACAGCAGCAGCCTGACTCACAGAGAGCTTACAATTTGTTTAATTAAAACAGTATTAACGTCTCCCCAGGATTCAGTGATTCTCACTCCCTTTCTTTGACCTCTCTCAGTACTTTGACCTGGCAGCTGATGTCCTGGCTGAGAATGCTCATCTCACCTACAAGTTCCTCTCTCCGGTAAGTTATAACCTGAGGACTGGACTCCTATTCTTCATCAAATTGAATCTATATTTGCATGGGATGATGTCTTTTTTTCATCCACTTCATCCACTTTTTTCAAAATATTAGTTAACTTTATTCTCGTAACAATTTGATTTTTCTTTCTTGTAACAGCACAAATTTATCCTCGTAACTTTTTTGGTCT
Source organism: Brotula barbata (assembly GCA_900303265.1). Classification (NCBI taxonomy): domain Eukaryota; kingdom Metazoa; phylum Chordata; class Actinopteri; order Ophidiiformes; family Ophidiidae; genus Brotula; species Brotula barbata. The sequence continues at coordinate 91,806 of OMNV01002212.1, forward strand.
GGAAGTTGTTGTGGCAATTTCTGGAACCACATATTCCTCCACATCGCAGGCCCATTACAACTTTATTCATGTCTTATTTTTCTCAAAATATTATGACTATAATTTTGTGAAATTTCATATCTTTTCTCACAGTGTTGCGATTTATCTTTGCATTTTTTTACCAAATTATTATGATTTTAACCTTGCAAATTTTCCATTTTTTGTGGAATATTACTTGAACTTTATTCCCAAATCCTCTCTCCCCCAGCTGTCACACTAATAGTCGTCATCGATAACAGCTTCTACTTTTAAACTTGACATTTTTGGTAAATGTGTGGTTATCTGTTTCAGTACTTGTATGAATTTCTGGATGCCATGTTGACCTGCCAGACAGCACCAGAGGAGGTACAGTAGTGCTACAAAGTAAAGACTTTGATATTCATTTTAATTTATTGTAGGAATTAACTGGTTTGAGTACCTGAAGCATAAATTAGACACACATCTAGCCAAAGGAAGAAAACAGCTTTGGATTTCCTTCTTTTGTTATCGCTATTTTGATTATTCCTTCACGTGTTTATTTCCCATCTGCGAGCAGACTGAGAGCACAGTCGTCTGGGTTACAATAGAAGTCATTATAAGTCTGTACTTAACAATGTTATATTATAAATGTTATTATAATAAATGGTGATATCTATATGTCTGACATATCATCCACATGGCCACACATATTCCCTGCTCTCACAGTTCAGTTACATAGATTTTTAAAAATTGAAAATATGCATGTTTTTGATAATCTTGTACTGTTTTCTACTCTGTTTCATACACATTTATTTCACAGGCATTTAGGAAGTTGGATGAGATGAACGCCAAACTCACAGAGCAGCTACGCAAGCTGGCTAAGCAGGTTGTTCACCTTCTTCATTTTCGAATGTTCTAATAAAAAAAAAAAGACCATTGGTTGATTTGTGACATAATGGGAAGAAAAATGTTGCTTATTTTCTTCTTCTCACTAAGGTGCAGGATGCCAGGCTGGCACGGGATGACGAAGCACAGAAGAAAGCTGTGCAGGATTATGACCTCATGATGGAGAAGTGAGAAAAATGCACATTCACACAATTTTATAAACTCTGTGCTGATACTATCGTTATATTATTGCAAAAATATAAATTGTTGCGATGTATACTTGTAATATCATGCAGACCTAATATATTTCCTTTGTAGACATGAATCAGCGAGCATAAGTTGGTACAGCTGAGAGGAGGCAACATTAATAAAAATAATGTGTGGCCAGGAGTGTAGGGAAACAGTAATGCAGGCACGGTGCCGATATTGTAATATGAGCTGTTCCTGATTCTGGCGCAGCACCTGAGATGCTTTTTTTTCTTTTAGTAATGAAATCAGTAAGTTTGATTTTTTTTTGTTTATGGTGCTATGGGCTCGCAATAAAGTGACTCTTGAAGCACCGTATGTACCTTGACGCACAGACTCATAATACATAATTAGATCTTTTGATTCTTTTGTTTAGATCTTTTTGTCCATAATTTGAAATACATCAATAAAAACTTAATTAATGTCCATAACAGTGTGCACTACGACGTGGTGGAAAAAATGAAAAAATATGCAACTATGTACAATGGTCTGTTGAAAAGAAAAAATGCAGTGAATTGCTCAAGCAAGCATTGAATTAAAACCCCCACAGTCAGCTCAGTTTGAGCCACCACTCTCTTTCCAATGACATTTTTTGTTATACATTAAATAACATCTTTATGATGATATAATTAATGTACCCGAAAAGCGCTGATTCACTCAGCTACATCTGCCAGAAAGAGATCACGTCAGAATCAAGTCATTTGAGGTTTGGCCTAAACCATTTTATGATTTCCAGCTAAGAAACAGAAAAAGTAATAAACAAATACAGATTTAAACAGAACAGGCTCTTTAATTCTCCAAAAATCTATAACTGAGTCAACAATCCATATCATTTCCTCTCCATTTTTCCACTTTCACTATTTGGCCCTTTGTGTCTGAGTCATCCTTATGTCTTCCAGATACATCCCAGTACTTATGGCTCAGGCCAAGATCTACTGGAACCGGGAGAACTACCACATGGTGGAGAAAATCTTCCACAAGTCAGTGGAGGTCTGTAACGATCATGACACCTGGAAGCTGAACGTGGCCCACGTGCTCTTCATGCAGGAGAACAAGTACAAGGAGGCCATCGGCTTCTATGAGCCCATTGTGAAGAAACACTATGACAACGTAAGTTTCAGTCAGCAGTGCTGGATGCACTTGATGATAGTTATTATGTGTTTCATCTGTTAAGATTTATTGCCTTCTCCTTAGTTAAAACATGTCACTTTTGGGCTGACATCAATCCAAACAGTTGATGCTCTGCTTTTCTGTCCAGCTGGAACAATGTAATATTCAGGAGTGTCCCTGCAAGCGCAAACCCTCGGTAAAAATGAAAGAAAAAAGCAGGTTTACACCAATTAGTCTGTAGTGTCTTCATATATCTGCATGACATCTTATTCACAGTGTTATGTTGTTATGGATGCTGTTTCTGTTTGGGTTTTTTGGTTATTTGCAGTGGTTCTTCCAGCATTTCCCTCCTCACAGCACAGAGTGAACACCTCAAACTAAATTGGCATATACATATTTTATGTAGTAATGCCACGGTATCTGCAAGTTCTGGAACAAGAACATAAGTATAATAAGCATTAATTGTTCTTGTTCACTGTTCTTTTGATGACAAATTCAGCTATATCATCTAAAATGTAATGTAATGCTTTTGGCATGAATTTGTCTTTAAATCCAAGTAGATGAAACTTGCAGGCACCCCTGGTTTGATTTTGCACTAAGTGTCTCAAAATTCCTAACAGACTGAAGTGGAATTGTGTCTAAATGCCATTTAAAATCTATTATGTTTAACGAGCTGCTGATTAATAATAAACGTGTCCTCTAGATCCTGAACATCAGTGCTGTGGTCCTGGCTAATCTGTGCGTGTCTTACATCATGACCAGCCAGAATGAAGAGGTAATATACATGACCAAATCAATTGTGTTCATAAATGCATGCAACCATTATTTCACCATGAAAGACCACTGAGGAAGAACGGTGTCAAGACAAAAAGTAACTCTAAATACACTGAAGAGTCATTAACAGAATAAAAAACAAAAACAAGATTTGATACCCGACCTTTGAACTATAAGAGTGACTCCAGATTTAAAGATCTTAAAAGATCTTCTCTCTGTGTTTAGTCTATAGAATTTGTCCTTTCCCTTAAATTTCTCTCATTTTAGCTGTATTAGGTATCATTTTAAATAGATTTCCCCAGAATGCATCCTGATATATTTTGTAACTTTGGGAATTTTGGACATTTCACAGAAATTTAAAGTAAAGCTTAGACAACTACGTGTGGGGCAGGATAGCAGTGACACTTGAGCTGACACTTTGCCCCACCTTGTGTTGGCTGTAAGGTAAGGGGTGTGTCCCTCAGGGGTCCTCTTGCCCCTTGGTCTGGATCTTGGCCTCCAGACACTTAGATGGATAGAAGAACCTCGGCTCAGGCTCGGTCAAAGTGGAATAAAGATATTTACCAGTTTAGTATCTCACACATTTCCAATCCCATTGTGGATGTATCTGTCTTACACCCCCTCTTTATCCTTCACATTTGGTCCTTTGCTGTCAGGCTGAAGAGTTGATGAGGAAGATTGAGAAAGAGGAGGAGCAGATCTCCTATGATGACCCAGACAAGAAGGTTTTCCACCTCTGCATCGTTAACCTGGTCATCGGGTGAGTCCATCAGAAGTAGTACCTACAGTCACACTGGCTTTGACCAAAATAGATTCTCAATCACAGATTAAATGAAAAGAGCAGCACAAAATATTATCACCCTTATATTTGATTTTTGATGAAAGTATACAGTACATTTAATTAGTATTCTGTCTTTCTCTCAGGACGCTGTACTGTGCCAAGGGGAACTACGAGTTTGGCATGTCCCGGGTCATCAAAAGCCTGGAACCTTACAATAAAAAGGTTGGCCATTTTAAAAGCCACTGTGGCACTTGCATAGTTAACAGAAATCAGACGCACAAAGTTGCCCCTACCCCTCTGGTTACCTTCGACATAAATCACCTAAAAAAAACCTGAGTGTGGCAGTGAAGGAATTAAGCGATATGATGAATGTGTGAACAGTTATTTTGTCATGGGGTAGCTACAGTTAGCGGCGCAGGAAAATGTCACTTCCATCAATTGAGGCGGGGAAAACAAAGCATGAGTGTGAACTGACAGGTTACAGGAAGTATTTATAATTGAAAGGATGGTGAAAAGATACTGTATAGTGAACTGCTTGGCTAATATGGTGAGAAATCCAGATTACAAATTCTCTTTGATAACTATCACCGGTGTGGAAAACACAACACCTTCTACACGCAGCAACACTACACACCTTCCATTTTTTTATTTTTATATTTAGAATTTTTACTTGCCTATGCCATCGACTTTTCGCAGTAGTAGTTAAGAGCACAAATGTGCTAACAAGGTGTTGTGTGGCATAATTACCTCTGAACAAGGTGAAAAAAACATCAGACCTGTAGGTTTTAAAATACAGAAACATGAAACACAAAATGTAGAAACACCCTCCAACAGTTTGTTTGGAACTTTTGTTTGCTTTGTCCAAGAAAAATCATCGAGTATAGTGTCAATTCCAGCCTACAGGGGGTGCTGCTGCATCATTAAACTGCAAAAACATGTAAATAAATATGAATGAATTAGGAAAAAAAAGTTGAAATTGTGTGTTGCGTGCAGCTTGGGACGGACACCTGGTTCTACGCCAAGCGATGTTTCCTGTCCCTGTTGGAGAACATGGCCAAACACATGATCTTGTTGAGGGACGCCGTGGTACAGGAGTGTATCCAGTTCCTGGAGCATTGCGAGAGTGAGCAACACACACACAGACACCTGCGATGTTAGAGTAAATTAAGAAAAACCCTGATAATATATCCCAGCCTGCCATCAGGACAAATTCCCTGTTCTGAAATAATCACTTTTAAATTGAGCTGCCAGTAACAAAAGTTAACCCAGCGATTCTTTTACAGATCTCGCAAATTAAAAACTTTTTTCTTTCTTCTGCTCAGCATACGGTAGGGATGTGCCAGCCATCATCGAGCAGCCTCTAGAAGAGGAACACACACACATCGGCAAGAACACCGTCACCTACGAGGCTCGGCTGCTCAAGGCCCTCTTCTGCGAGGTCATTGGCTGGAATCAGTGACATCATCAGACCAGTGTCATAGACACATAATGGACCACAGCAACAAGAGCAGCTCCTGCTCCAATAGAAAGTCAGCAAAAGAAGGAAGCGACAAAGAATGAGTACTTTCACATGCAAGTGGACATACTTCTGTGTCATGGTTGAGTAGTATCATTCCACTCCCACACACACATATAGCCATTAGGCTATATACTGTATATATATATATATATATATGTATATATCTGATCCTGTCTCTATATATATATATTTATATATAGATATCTAGAATCAGATACAGATGCTTACAGATTTAACGTTTTTTACTGAAAAGCATAAGCAACCACAAAAGAAATAAATCACGTCACGTAGCAAATTTAAATAATCATTAAATATAAAAATATAAAAATACCTCCTAGTCCAGGTCAGCAGTGGTTGCAGGAGCTTTTTTTCAAAGAGACAAATCAGGATGTGTGTTCATTTCTCGAAGCGTCACATTCATACGAAGTTGAGATTGACGAGGTGCAGGACATCTGTGCAGGATGTTTCAAACCAGACTGGGTCACATTGAGAAGCTGACGCAACGTGCTGCGTTGTGCTGTTGAAGTGTGCCATGGCCTGTAATAGTATAGAGCAGATATGGGAGATGAAATATGGGTTTCGGTCCATCCACTCCACACATAGACCTGGCACTGTAGTACTTCGGGGACTGGTGTAACCCCCAAAATATGTTGATAATCCAGTTGGTGACAGTAACACACAAATAAGATAGTTTGCCACATGCAGCTCAGAACACTTCATTTTTGAATATTTGATAAATATTTTTCATGTTTCTAACCTTGTTTCATTGATTTAATTTTAAGTAAAATGAAATGTATGATACACAGAAACAACTTTCATCATATGCTTTTGTAAACATACTCATGGTTTATATATTGAAAATGCATATCAGTGAATGCTGAGTGTTCAGCTGTTGTGCAAAAATTGTGACGCCAAAAGTCATCCATTAAGGCTCGTATTGGTGGTTGATAGACTCCAGATTTTGATTTTGGGCCTCGACACTCTGATTCTACAGATTTTACCAACATGTTCATTGCCAGGCTGATGGTATTGGCCCCGCTGAAACTCTCAGGTGGAACTTGTTGTAGCAGTCCATTATGAGTCCTCTGATTCCTCCGGGTACACGGTGCCTGGTAAGTGCATCTTCAAGAAGTTTGTGGGGAACTGACCCCTAGATGTTTGCCAGATCCAACAGCAGCACCACTTGGTCGGCCTTGTTCTCTCTGACCTACCTTGAGAACTGTTTGAGGACTCTAAGCAGGCTGTAAACATTGGAATGTCACCTGTCTGTACAGAGGTCTTGATATAATCGGTCCTCAAAAGGAATCAGGCCGAAACTAAGGATTATCACCTTAAGAAATCAGCTTGTGAGACTTCAAATAGAGCCACACGGACACCTGATTCACAGTCAAGGGGAAATTGTGACGGGGCTCCTTCCTGTAATGAGTCACAGAGACACAAGCAGTCTTACTTTTATTACTCTACTGACACACCTTAAAGAGAAAATAACTTGTTCAGTCTGTTCAGCGTGCAGCCCTGCAGTCTTTGTGGCAGAAACATACACAGGCTCCTGCCGGATTGGGACACTGTGGAACAGGGTGCTGCAGCTTAGGTGATAATTTGACACATGGACCAAACACACAAATTCACGCACACAAGCACCCAAAACCAATCCCACTGAGACATTTAGCAACAATGAGTTTGTGACAAAAACGTTTGACTTCTCACATTTATTTTCACTCCATTAACCCCTTATACATTGGTAAATGATTTGCTTATTGATACCTGATAACATAAACTTAACAAACTTTTTCACATTTAAACCCAATACGAATTGGGTATACCATGTAGAGAAGTGATTAAAAATATCATAATTCAAGTCTGCAGATTGGGGTAGCATAAATAAAAACTCAGAGGTCATTTATAATTCCCACTCTGTCCCTGTAATCAGAAATGCAATATTTGGTGCAAAAGTATTTATTTAAATTTTGCTCAAGCATAGCATAATGTGTTTGTGCAAATAAACGCAACCAACATCTCTTTACATTTCAGTCCAGATAAATTTGTTTATCAATTTTTTTTGATAAAATTGTTCATCTAAATCAGTCTCTCCTGCTTGTCACGTGATTCTAAATCATTATTTAACGCTAAAATATGGCTGATGATATTCCTATAACAAGAAGAGGCACATGGAGAGGATGAGGAAATGGAAGACGAAGAAGCGGAGAGTGTGAGACGGCTCACATCCATTGGAGGGAGTGGAGGAAATCACATCGACGGTGGATGTGTTATTTGACTCGCTGGAAGCCGGAGATAAGAAAGACCCCACCACCTGTGCAAGGAAAGACGAGAAGCGACTCGTTTTTACGTGGACCATCAAAGGGACACTCTGCCGTTTTCGACGGGTGCTGCTGTCCATTAACACGGCAGCCTGAAACCAGGAGCCATCCAGCTTGCAATTGAGAGGACCTCCAACATCACCCTGGAGAATAAGACAAAGTCAGTGTTACACATGAGACGTTACTCCAGTAAGGGACGGTGAGTACTTGTCCAGGACAAAAGAAAGTACGGTATTGAATTGATCAGCATATAAAACATGGTTTCTTCTCTGGGCTTGGAAATACTGCTGAAAATTTGGGTGACAATTATATATTAGTAGACCAAGTTAAACAACAACTGAGAAACAGTAAGGTAATGTTACAGTTCTGTGTGTGTGCGCTTGCATGTGTGTGTGCTTGTTGAGTAGTGAAACAGAGGAGAGGACATAAACAGAATTAAGTGACATCAAAAGGCAATAGAAGGCCTCACACTGCACTGAAATGAAACGAGTTCACATAAATGAGGTAAAAAACAAATAAACAGAGACTACTGCGGTCACGCCATTCCACACACACACGGAACTCAACAGCGAACTTAGTGAAGTACGCAAGTTGACGTCTTTTTCCGCAAAAAAGTGTTGAAAAAGGTGGCGTCTCGTATTGGGATCAGAACAGTGATATTTCTCTCTTGCACATATTTCTTTCCACAGAATAATTTTAATGAGAGCTGTGAGCTGTGAGCGTAGATAAAAATGTTTTCTTTATGGTTAGAAGTGCAAAAAATACCTCCACATAACCAGCGTTTGTCGTGATAAATATATGGCGCAATTTCTTAATATTGATACAATGGGTACATTGCACTGCAAACGATTTTCGATCGATACAGGTCACACTAGACTCTAGTGTGACCTGTGACCCTCTAGTGACTAGAGGGAAGAGTTTCTGTTCACATATCGATGTAGTTGGATTGTTTGAATTTAAAGTAATACATCGATGCAATATATGAATCGTTGCACCCCTAATTTGCCCAAATTTAATGTGGAAAACAAAAGCTTAAAAATATTTACTTACAGAACAACTAAAAGATTAACTGAACATACATTTGTTCTTTGTCAAGCATATTTTACTTGAATATAAATGCCATAAATCTCACCTTCTCAACTGTAAATATTCCCGTACAAATGCTGTCACTCTGTGTCGCATTCACACAGTCCTCCACAGTGGTCTGGAACTCCTGCAGAACTTGTTCGTCTAAGAAAGCAGAAAGAATTACCACAATTACAACAGTGGTTCCATAGTCTACGACCTAAACTGTTGTAAAAAAAATTGAAATTTTAACAAAGTATTAGCCCCTCTTCCTACGTGAAATTGTGCAACTTTAACAACTGCACATTCGTCAGTTCCCGACATGTTCATCATGTGTGATGTAAGAAAATGACAGAATCCAGTAGCTGCTAATCAGATTTCAGACTTTGTTACAGTCCTGTTTTTTAAAATCCTGGTTATGGACTCACCTCCTCCTCGCCCTGAGCTCCAGCCAGCAGCGTAGCACGTTGAGCCAGCAGCAAAGGTTCTTCCGTTGTCGATGCAGATGGGTTGGATGTAGTCGGAGAGGAGAGGTTGGCTTACCAGGGTGAGCACCGCCACATTAGACCCGGTCAGAGCACTCAGAGTGATATTCTGTACATTCAGGCTCTTTTCAAAGGGGTTGGGTCCATTTTGATTTAAGCGGCCCAAGATGACAGTCCATTCAGACGCTTTAATGGAACTGTGGGAGATGGACAGGGACAGATCTGAATGTAACTTGCTGGGCAGGTGGGACATCATCAAGGCAAAAACAACATTTTGGTGTCTGGATCATGATGGTGCTATAATAACTGTTTTTACTTTTTGGCTTATAACCTTTGAGCCGTAGGTCACTGAATTTCCCCTGATTTGCTTGCATCCATCCATATAGGGCCTTAGTATGCACCATATGTGTGGAATAAACGTCTGAAGTAACTCCTCAAGACTTCAATCTTTTCTAATTAAGACTAGTTTTTATTAAATCTGGGTCTGTTTTACTCTTACACTACAAATGCATGAGAACATACTGAGAGACATATTTATTAATTTGTCCATCGTCCTGTTTTATTGGTTCTTTTATGCTATGTTCCTGTTTGATTCATCGTTTTCTGGTCTGTTTCTGCTTCAATCACTTCACCCAGTTTCCAGCTCCACTCTTCCAGTTCCCTCATTAGTGTAGATCCTGATCCATCCATTTCCCCCTGAGGTCTCAGCCTGGTTAATAAACTTGACATTGAATCTGGCCTGTACATTGGATTGTTGTCTGCCTGGATTTATTCTTATATCAAATAAAGACTGTTTAACTAGATTCCTGAGTCCAAATCAGAAAGATTCTACATACTATCTTAATATCTTAGTCTGATTATATTCTGTTTCCACTGGAATGCTT
>OMNV01002214.1:1488-16248 GCA_900303265.1 Brotula barbata
GTGTGTGTGTAGCTGGTAGTGGTGGGGAGGAGGGGTCATGCAGATGTGCCCCCAACAACCCCGTGGAAACGTGGGTAGTCTAAACTTTATTAACACTTTACAAGCCAGATGCCGATAATGTCGTTTACTCTGCGTTTACATCGTTTACGCAGGTGTGTTGATATTTTTCTTCCCGTCTTATCTCCATCTTTTCAACCTCCTCGTTCCATCTGTGTACTCAAAGTGACCTTTTCCCAAGTCAACAAATATTGTATACCACCTCGGCGCCGGTGTTTGGATTGGCCGAGTGATTCCCCTCAGACGTACGGTAGCTGAAAGGTTTTTAAAGTCACACATTTATGGAATGTAAATCAAAAGCAAGACTCTCAGTAAAAACACATCGACCCCTCCCCCGCCCTCTCAAGTGGTTTCATCCAAAAGTGTTCAATCACTCAAAGATGGCAATCAAATAAATCTCAGACTTCCAAGTAGCATGAGTTCACTGCCTCAGAGTAACAAGCTGCACAGTGTGACACGAGATGGCCTTCGTCTCCTCTCGCCGCCCTTCGTCTCCTCTCGCCGCCCTTCGTTTCCTCTCGCTGGCCTTTGACAGTTGTAAAGCAGCCACTTCGGACAGGTGCACGAATACCCATGATCCTCCTTGGCCCTCCTTGACCTGCTCGTGACTAAGAAGAGTCCTGGGATAATTTACGTCAGCCCGGCGCTCGTCCCTTGAACCCTTTGGTCTGTGTCACGTTGCGTCCGTGAATTTTGCTCCTGCCCGTATCTTTTTCTTTCAACACTCTCACGCTCCACATCCTGACCGTCCCTCAGCAGGGGAGGAGAGGAGGGAGGGGGAGAGAGAGAGAGAGAGAGAGAGAGAAGAAGGATGGGTGCTGAGAGGGAGAGATGTCCAAGTTCTCTCTCTCTCTCTCTCTCTCTCTCTCTCTCTCTGTCTGCTTTATATGACAGAAGCCATTTGGCAGCTCTTGTTATCTATTTCTGCTCTCCCACACTCAAGGTCTGGCCTCCGCCCAACACCCGTCAACAGACAGATGAATGCAGATACACAGACAACATTTATAACATCTACTCCCAACAGGATTCACTGCCGCGGAGACGAATAGGTCGGATTAGTTGTATTTTGATCAACACGCAAACTCAAGATGCCGTTGTGTTCTAAATATTCAGCTCGGTTGGGATTGAAGTGTCCAAGTACAAAAAGATGGAAAATCTGTGTATAATATGTTTGGTTGTCATGAGCATTGTGGTTCTTTCCAAAGACAGGGCAGTCTAGTTGTGTGTGTGTGTGCGTGTGTGTGTGTGAGAAACGATATATCAGAGAAAAGGGAAAATAATCTGTTATGAGTGATCTCTTTATCTTAACGGCGCACAAATTTTACTGTGGTTTCCTTCACTCTCTCTGTATGGGTGTATACATGTCTGTGTGTGTGTGTGTGTGTGTCATTATTCTTAATGCAGACACATGTACTCTGCAATCGCGGCCCCCGTTTTACGCAATTTAATTTGTGGTTGTTTAGATTGAGGGGCGGTTAGATAACCTTCTGTTAAGTAGGGTTTGTTTGCTCCATTTATCCAAATTGTCCTTGCGTGTCTCTCGCACTGAGAGAGAAAAACAGCGAGAGGAGGAAACACACACACGCTCGTACGTCCATACGCAGTAATAGAGATGCCTATCGAACGCGGGCCTAAGTGGAAAAAGGTGACGTCCTCTGTGACACAAACTCCTTTTCCTGCTGTTGTTCCTCACCGTGAAACTGAAAGTCCGCGCAGATGTCTGCAAATGGCAAACACGCTCGTTATCAAATCAACGGCTGCCTCTGTTCTGCCCGGTGTTTACGGCGGGGGTAAATCCAGAACACTCTCGAATAAAGGGAAAATAGCCCTTCCTCATGGCCGTGCAGTGTGTCGGTGTCAGATGGATTACTGAACCATATATAAAACACATCACAACACACATGGTCCCTGAACTGGTCGCACAGTGGCCCGAGCTGCAGCTTCGTTCAAACAAACATCAAAGTAAATTGGAGGTTTAAACAACTTAATACTCTGTGTACTCCAGCAGGGGAAACCTCAGACTTTGTTAACCTGAGACACGCACGCCATCCTGACGGAGAGCACGCAGGACCCGAACACCTCCATGGGATTAGTGTGTGTGTCTGGGTGTGGGTTTGTGAGTGTGTCTGCCCAAGTGGGGGATTAGGCGACACGCATGTGGATTTTAGCTCCGAAATCAGCAATGTGTGACAAAGAGCATGTGGAAAACGTTCGTACTCGTGTTTCAGTGTGTGTGAGAGAATAATTAAGGTGTAACAGGTACTGGGAGAGCGTCATGGTGGTGAGTCACAAGGACCTGAGGATGCTGGAAGGTCTTCAAAGTGGATTTGTGAGCGGAGAGTATCGTGAGTCAAATTAACGCTAGCAGCTATATGATTTTTAGTATTCTGATGGGTCCACCAGTGTCAGTAGAGGAGATCTGACCTCAGAACTTTACATCCACCTAAACAATGTTATGGACGGTTGCGTAGATTAAACACGCCAAAAAACAGCCGAGGTAAATTAAGGGCAAACAGCCAAGGGGAAAGCGAAATCAACTCAAAATAAATACATATTTTAATGAAAATCATGCAGATGTGACAGATATATGATCTCAGAAGTGTCAAATTTATCCCAACATAGCTTTGATGGCTAAAAAAAAAATCCCCCCAAAAAAATTTTATAGAAGAGAGGAGGAGAAACTGATTTTCCCTCTGGATGCCAGTCATGTCTGACATGTTAATGTAATAAGTTTGTGGTTTAACTTGACTCCTGCAAGAGGAAACATGTTTTGACATAAGAAATGTAAAGTTGGAACTCAGTCACACACAGAAAACAATCATGAGAGAAAATGAAGTTACTTACTTTACTGACGGAGGAGCCCCAACGGGTCATCGAGTCCATGTACGCTCGGTCCATGTGGTGTTTACTGGACATCGAGCATTAGATACATACATCCTGGATGCTATAGCGGCCATCTGCTCGACTGTGCAGCTGCACCGTACGGCATCGGCCATGAGAGGAACTGCGTGACTGTGAGGCCTGCAGAGCCCTAATGGGTGGAATCCATCAACATGGTCAGCACTGGAAGAAGCAGCAGGTGTGACTGAGTCTTGTATGCCCATATAAAGGAAAGAGAGGTGCTCGGGAGAATCTGGAGACGTTTTATTTTGAAGGAATTAAACTTATCACGAAACTCCATGATTGTTAATGGCGACTTTGGGGCGCTGAAAATCAGACCTAATGCAAATGACTTGTTGTCAGATGATCAGGCTGGATGATGAATAGGAGGACCTCCGGCGTGAAAACCAAATCATTTCCTTACTTGACTTATTGGCGCTCTCCACATCTCCAGGCACATTCTTCACTTTTTTTTTTTTTTTTACTTCAATTTGCCAGTAACGAAGATGAATGTGGAAAATGATGGGACCCCTTTTTTCATGTGCTCCCCCAAACTCTAACGCCAGGCAGTCTGGCCTTTAATAATGTTCTACACAACCTATGTGCGTTTCCTAACAGCTGAACTGGGCCCACTGAACCAAAGAAGCATGGATGGCTGCTAATAACCCACCCTAATAATCCCTACATTACCTAATGTCTTTCTGCTTTCGGTGCCATTAAATACCCATTCATTATATTGCCAACAGTTAGTGCTATTGTGACCACGGTCCCAGAGGTGGAACCCAGCACAGATGACTGGCTAACACTGCAGCGGTGCAGGCGGCTGGCTCGTGCCCTTGGGTGGTGATGCTGGGTGATTACCCAGGGTTCCATAGAGGTGAATCCCCAAACAGAGTTCCCTCAGCGGGGCATCTGTCTAATGAGGGCTCAGTGTACCGCCGGAGGCCAAGACTGGAACTATAGTAAATATACAGACAAGCTCGATATTGTACTTAAAAACAAACCACAAATGCGCTCACACGTGTGGAGGAAATGTTCATTTGTCCTGTGCTCCATTTCCTCCTGTGGGTGGAACACAGAAATCCTGCAGAGAGGACGGAAAAGACAAGTAGCTGACAGCCACAGGGAAACATTAAACACACATTTCAAGTCACAGTTTCTGCCACCGGCAAATTAAACCGTAACAGCGTTCGCGTGTAGATGCAGTAATGCAATTTAGAAATGCAACGTTCTGCCCTGCTGCAAACCCGCTTACACAAACTGGGCTTATTCCGCACAACCTCAAATAAGGTTTAATCCCAATTCAAGTCGGAGTTTCAGGATAGCATGAGGCTTAGCAGTGCATGTCTTGATTATACCACTCCAACTGCAGGACCTAATTGGGCGCACGCAGAAGGTTTCCCTGCGAGACGACTGGATACTGAACGCTGGATACACTGGGGACTCTGGGGCTTTACTGGAAGCCATTAAGGAAACAAGACGTTTCCGACCGCAGGGAACAAGAAAAATGCCTGAAAAATGAAGAAAGGGGAGAAAAATGAGACACTCCAGGCTGAATTGAACATGATTGTGGAGTGTGTGTGCGTATGTGTGTGTGTGTTGGGGGGGCGCCACTTTGTTCAGGTTGCGTGCCAAGCTGCAGGTTGGCATAGTAACTGTGACTGAGCAAGGCCTCCGTAGCATTAAAGTGCATCAGCTCAGACAAACACACACACACAGGCAGACCGCTGATCGGCCCCTTCCGATCAGGTCTTCATCCATATCGTCAGTCAATCACCTACCGCCATCAGGTTTCAATTACTTGAACCCATTGTTCAGCTAGTTAGCCCCCTGTGGCAGCGGCTCCAAGGTGGTGTGTAGGAGGCCGGAGAAAACACACAGTCACAGATCGGACCAAAAAAGGTTTAAATTTAGAAGCTGCTGTCTCTGTGTCAAGAGGAACGGATGAAAACTCATCATTAGAGCCGCGTTGTGAAGCGTTACGTGAGGCGTGGGTCCGGGGGTGGTTAGTCTTGGGGTCTGTCTTGGCACCTGGAAGCAATTGTCTTTCCCTCCCTGGAATATTTATGTATTGGTGAATTATTCTAAGCATGTTCCCGGTGTTTATTTCTACAATGATGTCTGGTGGCATGACAGAATATCCATACATCCAATCTGTCCATTTTGAATGACAGTGTAGCGAATGTGTATACTATGTGCATGTGCGTGTAATTCACTGTCCTCTCCTCTTGCACGGCAAACTCCCAAATGTATCGTAGCCAAATGTAATTATAAATGGTCAATCACAACATTCTACGGTCAATTATTTTCCTAGTAATGACCGCCAAACTTTATAACAGACGAGTCATCCCAGTCTTTGTTGCCAACAGCTTGCCAGCATTGCTAGCTTGCAACAAACTAACTTTGCCGCTACAAGCTAGCATTTGCTTCTTGTTGATAAAACATGCAAGACCGGCTTTCAAACAAAAAGTGATTTGACATAAATATCCACAAAATATGTCCCATTCATTGTGTCAAACAAAAAAATGTGCAGTTTAACTTTAAATCTAAATCGGCTGCTACTGCTATGTGTAGCTAGCTCGTCTGTTGGACTCTGGTGCCGTTGTTTGCACAGCAGAGAGACTATTTTTCCCACGTGAAGCTTGTAATTAGTAATATATTCATTTCATATTAATATGCCGTGTAAAATTATTACGGTTGTCAAATTATTACATTTATTAATTGTGATTAATCACAAGATTTGAGTAGTTAAGTTGGGTGATTCATTGTGCTGCAGGTAATGTTCAAGAACAATCTGTTTAAAAACCTAAGTGGAAAAATATGCTTGGAGTATTCGTATTAATTTTGCAGCAATTTGTACAAATCCTACTCCACCAGTATACATCACATCTTGATGCAAAATCAAGCTGTTTCAACATTATTAGTCTTCTCGAGACACGTATCACGGGCTGAGCAAGATTGAACATCAGCGAGATGAACACAGCAGCCTTCTCTTTTGCCTACGCAATCCTCATCTGTTCACTTTATTAATTCTAATTATTCATGTGAATTTGTCCGCCCTTGACATTATTCATTCCTTTTTGTGAGTAGTCGTATAATAATCGGGGCGAACCGATTTCCAGCGGTTGATTATTGTGGAATAAATCCCAACAGGACGGTCAGGAGACAGGAGTCTCGTATCGCCCTTAAAATGAAGTCAGCCACCTCCCCTCAGGCGTCTTTCTTACATGCGCCGCTCCATATCCAAACACTGTTAGAAACCAATAAAAAGCCAGCATAATATTTTGATGTCTGTCATCTGAAGCTGTTATATAGGCGCCTGCAGAGCCACGGGGAGAGGAAGTTCCTTTCGTTTGTGGTATCTATTCCCAGCATAACACGAAAGCTCCGATTCCTCATGGATGTGTTTGTTGTGATGTCTTGTGGCACCGACGCAAACAGCCACAGTCTGCGCAAAACCTAAAGGCCTGGTGGAATTGTTTAGTCTTAGTGGGTACAACACAATGGGAGGGTTCTGTTGTTCTTTGTATGTATGATCGTCACTTCAAAGCAAACTCAGGGGGGGACGAAGGAGGCAGCAAATTTCAAAAGGGCAGTTAGGTTTGATTGTACATCTTTGTGTGTTCTGGGGTTTTGTCTATATGAAATAACTGATCTTCGTCTGCTGTATGCATCAGAAGCCTTTGTTCTAATGGATACGAAGCTAAAATGCTGTCCCAGTAGCGTCACGTATCGGATAATAAGTGAAACAGAGACAGAGACTGAGATGATGAGCATGTACTGTATGTTTGAGAGGTGTGGCAGGGGTGTGTACCAAGGGGGATTATTGGGGATGGGTGTAAGGTGACACCCTGACAAGTGGTGTTTACGAGTACAGCGAATACCAGAGGACAACTGTGCGCGCCCCTAAATATTAGACAGAACAGGAGACGGTGAGAAAACGGGAGAAGGGTGCATGAGAAATGTACAAGAGTGAAAGTGGGAGGAAAGAGAGCGAAACGGTGGAAGGAGAGCCAGACGGGAAGACGTGACAGGGACATGGGGATCCCTGTCAGACTGACACCAGCTCTGAACCCTGAGGTCAGGCTGTGGGAGGCGGGACAAAGGTTATATATAGCGTGACAAAATGATCACGTCTTGTCCCGGGAGAAGAGAAGAAATCCCTCCAGTGTACCAGCTAAGAAGTCAACAGACGTGTGTGTAATTTTGCGTGTGTGTCCTTGTTGATCTCCTGTCTATCTTTGTCCTGTGCGTGCTGAGCGGCCATGCTGCTGAGGATCTGTGAATGGACGTGTGAGGAGCAGAGGTGAGCCGCTTTGGCGAGCAGTGGCAGATTTATGAGATCCACCAACCTGAAGGCTGAAGGTCACATGTTGACTTTGTTACACGCCTGGGCAGGAGGCGGAGGGCCGGGGTGCCAGGGAGCTCGGACCGAGTAATAGATAAAGCAACAAATGAGGGGTCGACCCACGCTGGCTTCATAGCGTGTGTGTGCGCACGTGCTTGTAATTATGTGTTTGCTCTTTACTCTTCCTGTCTGCCCCTGGAGGTGATCCATATAAAGTCTGATTAAGATGGAGGACGGGGGACATTGATCAGCCGAGGAACAAGCAGTGGAGAACAAAATCAGCTCTTGTTGCTCCATCCCATTAATATCTATCAGCGTGGCACACGTGGATGGATGAGAGGATGAAGGAGAACTTTCTCAGGGTCAT
The DNA here is from genome assembly GCA_900303265.1 of Brotula barbata. NCBI lineage: Eukaryota > Metazoa > Chordata > Actinopteri > Ophidiiformes > Ophidiidae > Brotula > Brotula barbata. Next base: position 9,141 of record OMNV01002214.1, read on the forward strand.
CCTGCTGCTCCTCACCTCCTCACTTCATCCATCCATTATTCCCACCCCTCCCGGTGTCACTCCCCGTCGAGCGCTTTTATCTTCTGTAGGGTGGTTTTGTTATGAAAGCAGGAAGAATCTTTACATGATCGCAGGATTTAACTCTTTATTCTGCTCTGTGTTTGTGTGTGTGTGTGTGTGTGTGTGTGTGCTGCAGGCCATGAGGCTGCTTTAGCTCTGAACTTATCCGTTTCAGCTGGAACATTTATGACGCCGTCAGGTCCCGTCATCGCTCCCTGCTAAAATATTCTAGACTGTTATGTTTGCGTTCATTAAAACAACCGTAGCGAACGTTCATTTGTCATCTGGATTCATTCGCTCCTCCGCTGCATCTACATTTCAGCAACGAGCTTCGAGAACTTGGTTTTTGCTAATGGCTTTAACAGCTTTACGTTGATTGAAAAGGTGGGGATAAGCTATAAAAGAGCCGTTTGGCCATATTTGGCTTTGTTTAAGGCAGGATTGCCCCTAGCAGAGGTCAGGTGCAGGGAGACAAAGCCTCCATTGTTGGAACACTCTGTTTACTATAAACCCGTTTGACCGATTTATGAGGCCGCCCCCATTCTGTGAGTAAAAATATGAAATATTTTGAAAGTGCTACCGCTCCGAGTACAGTGAGGGGCCTGAACACTTGGAAGTACGTGCAGAGTGTATTTCTTGTACCGATGTATCGTTTTACTCACAACACCCGTTGATCGGGGCCTCAGGCACGCCAAGAACCTGTCTGCTGATCAGAGGGGTGTTACGACCACGAGCGGTTTTCTTCCACTTGACCTGGCAAATGAGCGTTGAAACCTGAATCCATTTCTGGTTTGGGTACGGCACAAACCATGATTAGTATTTGAGGATGTTCAGGGTCTGGATCTGCGCCTCATTCCTTGGCTTTAGTCCAGTGAGCGGCGTTGAAAAAACATCTCCGCTCTGATATCAAACTCCTTTTATCACCGAAAAGGCAAACGTTCATACACGGCCTAAAGGATGGAGAGCTCATCTTCTCCTTCCATTTTCCATTCTTGTTGGTTTATCCGTTGGCAGGCTAAGGAGTGAGGGAGCGGCGACTGGGTGCAGTTGACGTAGTTTGGCAGGAATCGGGTACGGCGAGAGAGCTGGAGGCCGGTCGGCGCTCGTATTGGGTGGAACATATAAATCCCATTACACGCCACCGGAGGAGAAGGAAGGTGACATTACTGGATCGGGATGAGGCGTTAGATGAGCGCGTGTTGAGTGAATTGAGCGTTGTGGTCGCTCTCTGCAGCTGTGCTCTCCGTGTTTTGCCCGCGTACTCAATCTTGACCCCTGCAAGGTCAACACGCTCGGCGATGTGATTGGTCATGAGACATGAATGGCACATACCTCCGTACCTCTGTCTTCGCTCTCCCACCTGCGTTAAACTTTCATTACTACACATGAAGGCTATCGCACATATCAGCCTCGTCAGCTATCTGTCACGGTCGCAGCTGTTGGGCAGCACACACACTGACACACACACACAAACACACGGAACTGTAAACGTGGCGTCTGCGGGCGAGGTCATCTGCTCAGAGGAATGAAAAGCTCCTGGTACCTTGCTGGATATTTATTCTTAGCGTCATCTACCAGACCCACCAACGGTTGAATGTAAACTCCCAACAGACTGATCCCCGTCTATCACTGAGCGTGTTTGATTCGACAGCTATCCCAGCCACGCTGCAGCGGCCCGAGCAGCTGATCAGACCAAACGTGGAAGCCACCAATGGGATAAGGTGACGCGTGACCTCCTCCCATAAAGTTCACACTGGGGCAAGTCTGCACCTGCCACACGAGTAGCTTCAACACGCATACACTACACACACACACTCACTCACACACACACAGTTCAGTCATAGAGTGGAGGGGGGGAGGGAGCATGGTGGTTTATGTTACATTGGTAACATCACAGCATAGAGAGTGAGGGACACGTAGGAGCCCTGCGGTGTTGGTGTGAGTCTCTGGAACTTTGCCTTCATCACACACACACACATATGTGTGAAGCCACACATATGTGAAATGAACGTCTGAAATGAACACATGATCATCAGTGAAAGAGAAGACGACGACCCACAAGTTGAAAGTTTTGATCGCTCCACGACTAGACTGAACTCCGACATGACAATTACACACACACACTATACATGTGACTCACTGAGTGTGGAGTAGAAAACCAGCAGCTAACCTCCCCTCACGACCACGTGACATAAAGATGACAGATACCTGCATTTCTCATTATCTCATGAAACATATGACCAAACATGCTGCCGTGCCTCTTGAGTTTTCATTGTTTTTTTGCATCATAAGTAAGCCAGAAAAGGCAAAATTAATTATTGTGGAGGTCTGTCATAAATTTAATGGAGAATAAACCTCAGTGGAGTTATACACTGGAACTGAGCTCACAAGAACCAATCGAAAATTGTGTTTTTCTTGTGTTCGTTCCCAGTAGTTTCAATAAAACTGCTATAATATATAATATATATATATATATATATATATATATAGATAGATAGATATAATATAACATAACATAATATAATATCTAATGATATAATATAATATAACGTTACATTACATAACATAATATAATATAATATCATTGATATAATATATCATAATATAATAATATATTTGATTGAATGCAAATATGTGCTGATGTTCCTCTTTAACGTGAAGATGAAGCCGTTCTCTTAACATTCTTCATCACTTTCTCGACCCGTAAAAAAAGCTGTTGGCATCATTTTTGCTTCAGAAATAACATTGCATCAGCCAAACATCATTTCTCGTCGGTAATCCGATTGTTTGTGTGGGTCTGCCCTCTCATTCAGCGCCACCACACATAATCAGTCACATCCTTCTGCGATGGCTGCCTGGGGGCTTGTAATTCCATATTAATGCTGATTCTCCAACTGCTATCGATTCTTCGTCCGCATGCATTATCTGAAATTGAGGCTTCTTGACTTAAGCCAGGATATTTTGGCAGAGCGGTGAGCTAAAACCAAGATATAATCGTTACCAGAGCGGAGACAGTTGAGTATTTTCAAATCATGGATGGATCCAGCTGTTGGAGAGCGGAGAGAAAGCGAGGAGGAGGATGGTGGAGGGCCGAGATGAGGATAAACGGGGAACGCAGACAGACAGCGTAAGCCTTCTGCTTATCCATTTCCTTACCTGATGTTACCTTTGGAAGATGATTAAGAGAAGTAGATAGAACCATTGACAGTCAGTATGACATCATGTACCTGCAGAGTCCAAACCTCTGTGCATTTCTGGGAACATTTGACTTTCATATCGTCGTTAGCGGCGCTCTCTCTCTCTCTATCTGCATTGTGTGGACATGCAGGACCAACACGTCTACACGTGTCGTCGCACTCGTCGATGTACGTAACGTGCCTGCGTCTAATGTGCACGGTGCGGTGTCAAACATGCACGCGGTGGTCCACCGTGGCTCGTAACTCACCCTCGCCGCACTGTTGCTATAATAAACCTGCTCTCATCCTCTCCGTGATGTAGCGAGCGATAGTGTTCGGCGTGTCAGTTTCATGTGTTTTACGGTTGTGCTCAGCCGCATCCCGCCATGCCAAGTCACGACTGTGTAATCAGCCTTCGCACTCTGTTGCCCATTACCCATAAAGCACTGGGTGTGAGGTTGGCTGCTTTGAGTTTGCACGGTCTCACCTTGGTTTCCTGAGAGCTGTAAATTAGCCTGTCTGCTCCAGGTACGAGAGGAGAACGGAGAGAAACCAGAGCGCCGAGCCGGCTTTAAGCGAGGGCAAAGGGCGCCGTCGATGAGACACATTTGGAGAAGAAGTGTAAAGAAGGAGCCCAAGTGTTGATGGCGGAGATTTGATTAGGATTTCAATTGGTAGAAATTGCGGAGGAGGGACGGGTCTGGGATTAGTTTGGGAGAAAGATGGAAAGGTGGAGGGTGGAATTATGTCGGGGTTAAAGGAGGAGGTTGGCTTCCTTTTGAACATTTACACCACGTGTCCTCAGCCATGGCCCTCACACACACACCGGCTTTTGTTCCAACTTACACCTACACACACCAAATACAGCAGTTTTCATTCAGAGTCACGGCCATTAGTGCACTTTTCTCTCTATTCCGTTCCACTTCAAGCCACGCCCCGTTCGCCCCGCCATCCCACCGCTCCGGTTTTGCTTTAACGCGAACCAGAACGCTGAACTCAAACCACATTTTATGAATGAATAAAAGACACAAAGATAAAAAGAATTTTATCCTTTCGCAGACCACCGTTGGACGTAGGTTGGCACCGGACGAAACGTTCGCTCCAAAATATCCTTGTCAAATTACCGCGGCACACATTGATCCTGCTGGTCCTGGTCACGTTAGGGTACTATACAGACAGGAAATTCACAGCCATCTGTCCAACACACCGTCTCGTCATTAGCCCCACCACGCTAAAGTCCACGCTCTTTCCAGGTGACCCGTGTATTTTCTTACTCCTGACATGTGTGCCGGTGTTAAACCTGGTGTTTATTCTGCTCCAGGACTGGATTTCACACCTCTAGTCTCCCTGGAGCACCAGTGGCCCCGATCTGATCTACAAACACACAACACGACCCTCATTCTTACCTTCACACCACACCTACAGCTGCTGTCCCCCGCCTTTGTCCTCGTCACAGCGCGGTTGTTGATAGGAGACACACACCGTCCTTGAATCTCACCAAAAAAACGTGCCGCCATTTCGACATCAACAGAAGAAAGGTTGTGTGTGTAGAAACACGGGGCTTTGCTCATTTGCGTGCGAGTATGTTTGTACGCCTGCAAAGCCACTTGAGTGCCTAAATTCCAAAGTCTGTGGTTACAGTCCTTGCCTCTCTCCCTCCCGCCCTCTGTCCGTATCGCAACTGCGCTAATGGACGTACCACCCAGGAGTCTGTCTGAACGGTGCCGAAAACCGAACCTCTCCCATAAACACCAACATGTCCAGCATCAACAAACACCCCTCTCAGTGCCAGTGCCTGCCTCGCATGCATCTGATCCATCTGATCCATGTGATCCATGTGATCCATGTGATTCAGTCGAAGCCCAGTCGGATTTGTTGGTCTGCAGGCAAACACAGGCGAACCAAATGAAGAACTGTTAACGTGTGTAGAAAGTGAATTCAGACCACAGGTACACGTCCAAACGTTGTGCGTCTAAATACAGCTGGCAGCCCCTGGATTTGGAGCTTTTGTCTTTTCCTGCTGAACTTTGGGTGCTCCGGTCCACTTTGTCGTGATCCTGCTGGTGTTTGCCAAGCTGTCGGTGTTTTGCGAGGGTCCTCTCGTTGTTTTGACTGCGTCTGTCTACGCGTGGGGCGGGCCCATCTTTGCCTTCACCTCTCGTTAGCCGTGACACGCGCTACCCAGGCAGCCTTTCACCACCGTCCTGACATCACAGCCGTGGACCTGATGCAGACCATCGGGCTCTGCTTCTCCCTCCGACGCAAGAAAATAGAAATCCATAATCAAATTCTTCCCTGAGCTCAGAATCCGTGTCACGGAGAACACAAATGAACCTCCAGGGTTCATAACGGAACAAAGACATGCAGGCCTGATGAGTAAAACGAACCACTTTTTCTTTTTCTTTTTTTATTCCGTGGATGGAGCTCGTTAGGACCAAATGAATAATGCAGCAGACATAAACATCAAAACACCCCCCAGCTGTAGCAGCACGCATGCATAAACGCTCACGCACACACACGCGCTCGCTGCAGTGTCACTCAGCCTTGATGGAGCGTGTCAAGAAGACTTATTTTCAACACACTTGCGTGGGCATGAAATGGGCCGCCGGTCTGACACACACGCAGACACGCACACGCACACCAAGATACGCTCTCGCACACACGCCCGAGAAATCCACTCGGCAGTCACGCAACACTTGATGCTGAAAGGAAAACAGGAAGGTAGACTCTATAAAAATGTGCTCCTGAGTCTTACTTCCCGCTCAGAGGTGACCTTTGCGTGAATAACAGAGTTTTGGTTGCTGCGTGCCATCCGTGTGTGTGTGTGTGTGTGTGTGTGTGTTAGTTTTGTCAGAGGTGAGGCTCAGTCCGCACACGCCTCAGACAGAGGCCGGCTGTAAATAACAGTGCCAGTTCGCTGTGATGACATTTTCAACGTTGTGGTTTTTGACATTTGGAAATATTAAAGGAACAAAATATAAAAATCTGTTTTCATCTGACATGCATGATATTGGAAATTTTTTTTTGGCCTTATCCACTAACTAATTTTTTCCATCGTCATTTTTTTTTGCTCAAAATGATGCCATCATTTTTCATTTACTCGTCTTACAATGCAGTATTGTAGCAGATAGTTCGGGTGTTCTCCTTTAAACGAGAGATTCGTAGATTCTTCAGTTTCAGGTTTTCTTCCTTCTCTCCCTTTTTGGCACCACAAAAGATGAACAACGTAGAATGATACATTTTTCATATCATTTGCAGAAAGAGATGAAATGACCAAATATCTTTTTTTTTAATCATTCATTCCTGGGATTATCAATCAACTTGTCATTAGGTTTGGATCTGTAATCTGGATTAAAAATGGTGGGTGTTTTTTTGTAAATGAACTCTTCAGATGGCTCCTGAGAGACTCACCTTAGTTTGATTCTGGTTATCTAATTAAGCCCTCTGAGAGCATCTGTTTGTGTGTGTGTATGTGTGTGTGTGTGTGTGTGGGAACAGGGCTCATCCAGGAGGGATGCGGGACAGCTGGAGAGTAAATCACTACAGTGTGAATCACATCCGTTGTCTTTCTCTCTCTGTCTGTCGCTGTTTACATCCACAGCATGTGTCCTCCATCTTACTGGAGCGAAACACTCAATGACCCATCGCTGATGTTGATGGAGAAGGTTCTTACCTAGAGAGAGAGAGAGAGAGGGGCTTAACAGCTGCCCACATCTGTGCAGACGAGAGTCGAATCAGGAGGAGGAATCCTCACTGTTAGTGTTAACGAAACGAGAAGGACTTGGAATCGAAACGGAGAGAACGAGTGAGAGAGTAGATGCTGCAAACGGCCAGCATGGAAGCAAGAAGTTGACCTTCACCACTTATCCCCC
>OMNV01002214.1:16486-30845 GCA_900303265.1 Brotula barbata
GTGGGGCAGCGTGCTGCCAATCCAGCGCTTTGTTCCCTGGAAGCACTTTGTTTGCGAGAAATGTCACAGTAGCTAAATCAAGAAGAGCCATGACTATGAGAAACAGACAGACCAGATGGAGGATGGGAGTGATGGGAGAGTGTGTGTTTGTGTGTGTGTTTGTGTGTGTGGTGTGGGGGGGGTGTTGCTGACTCAAGGTAGTTTAATTTAGATGACGGCTGAAGATTAAGATTCATTTGTTCACAGTCACCGCAGCACTGCAACTCTAAATGTTTTGATTAAAAAAAAACAAAGTGAAAGAAAAGAGAGAAAGTGAGAGAAACACACACACACACACACATACACGGCAAGTAAAAGTGCTGATGGAAAAATTGTTTTCAAAATCATTCAGGTCGCTAACTGTTGTCAGTAAGCTAGTTGAGGTTGCGACAGTATGTGTGTTTGAGTGATGTGGTGGAGAGAGTGTGTGTGTGTGTGTGTACGTGTGTGTGTGTGTGTGTGCATTCAGGCCTGCAGTCTTTCATGGAATAGACCTTTCTGTACCCTTTGCATTCCATGTGAAGGCTCATGGACACTGTTACATCTGGGCTGAGATCCATGTGTTTGTTTCCCAATCTCTCTCTCTCTCTCACACACACACACGTCGACAAGTTAAAGGAGATCGAGGGCTGCAGGCAAACAAGTACACACAGAGACATCCACATACAAGGAAGTTCAAGTGCAGTTCTTCTTGGCGTGTGTGTGCCTGAGTGTGTGTGTGTGTGTGCGCACCGTGAGTCATGCTGTTCCCAGGGAGCTCTTTACATTTCCATATTCATATCCATGGCAGCCGATGACTGAGTGTGTTTTCATGTGTGCAGCGTTGTCTGCGTCCGTCTGTCTGCAGCTCACACTGAGATCTATGCTCCGGATGTTGTTGGGAGTGTGTGTGGAGGTCCGTCACTCCGTCGTTTGGGGGGCATTTCAACACCTGTAATGGCGAAGGACGCCCCCGCCCTCCCCTCGGAGGATTCTCCTTGTCTATGACATCACTCTTGTTGCGTCTGTTCGCCCTCCTTTTATCCTCTCCGCCCCATCTGCTTTCAGTTATGGAAGCCAAACCAAATATTGTTTTGTCTTTGAGTTTGATAACTGCTGACCTCCAGAAAGACAGAAGTCGGATTACAATACAAACTGTTTATACCTGATGCCTGGGTGCACACACACACACACACACACGTAAAACACGATCTTCAAATCTCTCTCTTACACACTGCTTCTTTTTCTGTGTGAGACCTTCTCTGACCCCGGGTTGTCTCAGTGACACAGGAAGTGGAGGCTGAAATCGAATCCACCGTCATCGTGTGTCTGTGTGTGTGTGTGTGTGTGTGTGTGTGTGGACAGGGACTTGTTGGTGTGTTTGTTTGTACACACCGTTACACATTGAGCGCTCTCTCTTGGAAATATCAGAGCTGCAGCCACACAGGCGCACACACACACACATACATCGGCGTGGCTGTTTTTCCCATTCATTCCTCCAGTCAATCCAGCCCTACATCAGCTTGTCATCGCCGACTTCCATTCCGCTCAGGACCGTTCACACTCACCCATTTCAGTCAGTGTGACGCCCGTTCCTCCAGCCTTGGCGACCGACCTGTCGACATGCTGACGGCTGACTTTTATGTTTCAAATAAAGGTAGAGCAGGCGGGGCCCCTGGTGGGGACCCACATCCCATAATGCAAATCCCTGCTTGAAGAGAGAAAATATTCTTAATGCTCCTGTTGTCCATCCATCATCCATCCCGACTCCCTGCCACGATCCTCCTCCTTATCTCTTGTGCCTCGTCTCCTCTCCTCGTCTTTCCCTCCTATTAAAGTTTTCCATGCTCCTCTCGCTCCTTTCAGTGAGTCTCCTCGTCTCCTCGTCTCCTCGTCTCCTGCCCCTGGGAGGCGCCCAGGCTGGCTCTGAGGAGGCCTCAGCCTCAGCAGCACCGCTCCATGTTGGTGTTTATGGCTGTGGGGGCTGAATCAGGGGAAGTGGAGCCCACAGTGGAACATTGAAGACTTTTAATATAAATGCTGGGCCTGGTACAACCATGATGTGTGTGTGCCTGTTTGTAGTGCTGGACCATAAATCCACGACATCAAATAACAAACACAATGAATCACTTACTGCCTTAAATGTACTTCTGTCAGTTAAATTTGATTTCCCATAAAATTTTATTTGATTTAAACATAATAAATATGTGAATATTTTCCAATCACCATAATTGGGTTTCAATATAATAAAACAGATAATAATGGCGGACAAACAGTTGCAATAAAAAAGAAAAATCTGTAAAGGAGTGAGAGAGACTCGAGTTAACCCTGTGGAGTGGAGGCAAACTTTATTTCATATATTTGTTTTTTAACATAAAGGAGGGATGGAAGCAGACGAGGTGGACGTGAGTAAAAGGAGCGTGGTTGCCAGAGTCAGGAAGTGATTAAGCAGCTACAATAACTCCAATAATTGGGACAGGGAAACATGTCTGCAGCCACAACTACTTAGCATGGAGAACACTGCACAGTATGGTTCCTATTTCATTTCAAGGCCGGGCGTGGGTGAGGAGGGATACGCAACGGAAAGGAAAACACGGAGCTGTGTAAGTGTTATGGAAGCATTCTGGAGGACGTGCTGAAGATTTTGAGATCCATCCGTTACACTGTCATGTAAAACAATAATTCCAGATTTACCGGGCAGGCCCTGACGTAAATCAGTGGCAGCGTAGGCGTGATTGATGGTCGTGTCGCAGCGTGAAGTCTGAGAATCCGGGCTGACCCTCTCGTTGACCACATCGTCCCCCCGGTTGCTCGGTCGGCCTCCCTGCTGTTTCTCACAGCTCCACCAGACTTCTCCATCAGCGCACAAATCCTTTACCGGAAAGGTGACGTGCCAGCTGCACCGGCGCTGCCTGGCTGCAGGGTCAGGGGAAGGTGGGTGAGACAGGCGGTGAGAAATGCGTTTCAGGAACCTGAGCTCCGGGCCAAACAGCAGGCCGGAGTGATGGGAGGCTGAGAGCGAGCGGTCTTAAGCGGGACGCGAGTTTCCAGTTTGCTCAGCGTGAGTTGGAGTTGAACGGCACGTTTAGTCCAGAGTTTGACAAAGTCTTTGCTCTGGTTTCGTACTACTGTCTCAGGAGAAAACCAGATGCTCCCGAAACCTCGGTCGCTTTGGCTCACGTACGATCAGAGCTATGACGTGGGGTCAATCCTGTGCCAGCTCACACACCACTCACGCCAGACAACACACAACCTCCAGCAGATGTGCTAGTGATGCTTGGCTGTGCTCTCCCCGATGGTGATTTTTTTGCCTTTTGTGTGTTTTCACAGGCCCGCCAGGAAAACGTGGAAGGATGGGAAGAAGAGGGGAACCCGGTAAGTGACGTCCAGCACCTGCTTTCCTTCTTCTTGTCTTCCATTTCCTGTTTTCTCGTCCTCTGCTCGTTTTTCTGTCTATATCCTTCTTCCTCACAATCTGGATCTCCCCCTCTTTACCTGGGCGACAGGATAAGGCGAAGGTCTTATAGAGCCGTTGAACCATGACTCAGGCCACGGGATAACAGGCTGTAGTCGGCCTTTCTCCCTGTCCGTCCCTATTTGCGCAGACATAGCACTAACCTTGGCCATGTGGTTGCGCTAACGTTGCCCAGATGTCAGTCGTTCTCGCTGAGCAGTAGCAGCTGCAGTAATATAGGACTAATGAGATTCCCCCGCGCCAACATCTCTACCCACCATTATTGTGTTGCTTTTTCTTTCCGTCCAGACCGCAAAACACTTATTTGGAACCATAACAGTGCACAGACTCAACCCTTATGTTACACAAAAGGGTGTCTCCAAAACCAGGGCTGATGTTGTACGAGTCTGACTCATTTGTTTAATGTTGCGGTGCGACGTTTTGTTTTTTTTTTTTTTTTTTATCAGAGCGTACATAGCCTTTCTGCAGGATATAACTGACGCGCCGGTTATGATTCATCTCTTCCTCCCAACATGTTGACTAAGTAAGAGATCGTCAGCGTGATAAATGGACGGTCCTATGACTCTCCTTGGTTTTCTGACTTGTCTGGTTTCCCAGATTTAATTGGAGTCCTGATCTGAGGTGGGGCAGACGTAAACCTTTTTAGTGTGAACCACTTCTTTACCTTCCAACTCCACAATTCCCGACACCGTTGTTTTCCTGTTTATCCCCCCCGTTTCCGAGCCGTTCAAACTACCTCTGGACGAGCGCAGATTACAGAAAACCCTCTGAACCCTCCGATCCCGTCAGGCAATCATCAGGACAGCTATAAGACAATGTTTTACATCAGGACTCTAAGTCCTTCCAGCTGCCTGGTGTTTGCAGGGGGAGTGGGATCAAAGCAGAGCCAGCCATTTGGGTTCAGGCCGAGATGGGACGCTCACTGTTGTCCCGGGAGATTCCATGTCTGAAAGGGTGATGTGGTTCTGTTTAGTTTGCTGTCTTAGTGTTTAATTTTATGTCCTTAGAATGCAGTCTGACTTCCAGTGCAGGGATGGGTGGTACGGAGAGGCTGCTGTGTGCCTGGGCTGCAGGGATCCAGGACAACTTGTTACAACATCGAATGAACAGAAACAGAGGCCTGAGTAACAGGAAACAGGGCAGACGGGCTAGTTAAGAATCTCCAAATTGATGTGATTCCTCGCTGTTGCATTCTTTTTGTCGTTGTTTTTGTCGTTTGTACCTTTGGAAATAGAAACCTTCTTACAGTAAAGTTAGTCTGTTTATCAGACTGTCTGCTTCTAGAGATCTGCGTCCCAGTATCTAGACACGGCAAAGCTGCACTGACTGGGTCTTCACGCCTCATAAACCCCGACACCTCTCCCTGGTCTTTCCTCTCACCTTCTTCAACTCCTCCTCCTCCGTTGCTTCATCCTTTTTTTCGGTTTCTCTCGTCTGGAGCGCACAAATCCAAAGGGTGAATTTGGAGACTTTCTGTATGTTTAAACAGTAACAACACACCACAAATATCCCACTATTCCCCGAGAGGAGTCTGGATCCAATCTACCCGAGTCTGCGTGGAGTGCACTGATGTCTATTGCGTCCACGCTGACGAGCTTTGTTGTATCGGAGCCGTGTTTGTAGCGTTCTAGCCGTGGACTGTGTCGTCTTGTGTGTCGCGTTATTCGGAGGAAGCGTTATGATTGGTTTCAATGTGAATCAGATGAATATGCATCAGCCATAACTGTCCAAATATATAAGTGATATTTGTTGCTTTGTATGGTTTTGGATAGCTGATTAGTACCCCAGGCGTTTTATTATTCGGTATTCCGTGTTCGCTGAAACCGAGACCGCCGACAACAAGGGGAGCTCTTTGATCGTTGCTGTTGTTTTTGGTTATGTAAAGTATGAAAAGCAGAAAGTGCTTCTTTGCTGGTGAAGCTCAACTTCAGAGTCTTTCAATCAGACGTGAAAGATCTGCCCGGGGCATTCTGGGAGACATCTTTTTTTATTCTGTAAAGAGACTGCCAGCACAGCCCCAACCTTTGGTTTTCCCGTGTGTTTGTCCTCCATCTAAAACAGCCATATCTGCTCCCAAACACAAAGCCTTGACGTGACTTCATATCCTAACGCAAAACATGACCCATTACCCAAGATTCCACCTAGAAGTCTGTTCACCATAATAGGTTCGCCGCAAACTCTGTTGGCAGAGGCCCTAATAAGCCGGCTCTGTGCCGTGTTTAGCTGCTTAATTACAGTCATCATTGAACAGACCGCATCGCATGTACACGTTTTATGTTGGAGACCGATCGTCCTACGAATTGATTGCTGTGCACACCAGAGCTCACACGCACACACACACACACACACACACACACTCACACAGGGTCATGTGTCACTAGAGATGCACAGACTTATGTCTAATGTCTCATTTCTCTCTCTCTTTTCTTGCAGGACCTCCCGTAAGTACATTCCCATCCTGGTCAGGTAGTATCAAAGCGATGATAACCACATGGAGCCGTTTGACACAAAACAAGCATTTTCTGTCTTGAGCACACTCTACATCACAGTAGAACTCAAAACACGAACGGAGACAAACTGTCAGACTCGCTCACACACACACATCGACAGAGCATGACGATAAGTGGACCACCTGGGGAGGTGTGTGCACGTGTGTGTGCGTTGATAGTGATGCACAGGGAGCCGTGAGTTATCCGCCTCTGTGGGGCTGTAACTCCTGATGACATATATGTACACACACACACACACACACACACACACACACACACACACACACACACTGTAGACTCCTGCCCTCTGTTTTTTTTTTTCAGATATCTAATGCGATCACACAACATGTAGAAATCACTATAATGGATTCCAGAACTTCCAATGATTTAACTGTAAACGCGCAGACGAGAATCTTCAGCTCGTCTGCTGTACCTGCACTTTTTCACCACTCGGGTGTTGACCTACTGAGAGAGAAGGATAACAATCGCTCGCCATGACAGCATCCTGTCCCGGCCTTGGCTCTCACTACAGCTTGAGTTATTGTCTGTGTCCCGATGCAGCTGCATTTGTACGTTAGGCCTGCATCTGAAGTTTATTCACGTAAGCATGTGGATCATTTTGAGCTTAAACAGGAATCCAGCATGGTTTATTTTTAAAAGTAGATGTTAATACGCAGCCGTGAAATGATTGGATACAGACAAAAACATGGGAGACACACAGTGCAGATGGGGACGGAGACTTTTGATTATCAGTAACAATAACACATAAAAAAGGCTTGAAAAATCTATTCATAACATAAACATCACACAGAGTATTTGTTTGATTCTGTAATCGTGCACATTGTGACGTGTGCATCACGTCGGTGTCGGTCTAACCTGTCTAAAGCGCTCTTTGCTTCTAACCTCACCAGGGCAAGGCTGGACGGGATGGATACCCGGTAAATTTGATTTGTTATTTACGCTGTCACTCTCAAATTCATCCATTCGTGGCTCTGTTCTCCCTTCTAGTCTTTTGCCTTGAATTCTTCCTGTGCTTCATTACTGTTTTTGTCTGGGTTCTGTTATTCTTCAGTCATCAGCCATCCTTGCACTTTTTCAATCTTTTTTCTTCACCAATGATGTATCCTGCCTCCCATGACTCATACAGAGACGCACATATGATTACGTAAAAACACACATTAACTATCCAGAGGGCTTTGACTCATCCCAATTGTTTACAGATTCTGGCTTATTTAGGTGTCAATTGGATTATATCAGATGCAGAAAGTTTGCCAAACTGTTTATTGCTTTTGTTCGCCTATATTTAGGATCTGTGGTGTGTAGCTAGAAACTTGTGTGTGCAACTGGAGCTGAATCATCATAAATGACCTAATTTATTGTTTATTTATTTATTTGTTTCCAGTGAAAATCCATGAAAAGGATGAAAACAATGAGTAAAATGTAAAAAAAATCAACAGGTTCTCTTTAATACAACTCTGAAAATCTATTCAAAGGGCAAAGAGAGTCTGAGGGATACATTTATTCGACATAAATTTAGTAAATAATTAATAACTAAGTCAACATGAAACGGATCAATCATACATTTATTCGACATAAATTTAGTAAATAATTAATAACTAAGTCAACATGAAACGGATCAATCATACATGCACTGATGAAGATTCTCATTTATTACCAGAATCCACAGGAGGAACACAAAATAGACGATATCAGGATTGCCTCAATGAAACAAATCAGGGGTGATCTTAGCTGTAAAATAAGAAATGTTATATGATTTATATAAACACAGTATGATATAACTGTATATGCATCATAACTCCAGTAGGAATACAAAGATCACAGAGTGCCTGAGTGGATGTTGCCCAAGAGGCAGATTTCTTCATTTAGCTAGAGATGTAGTGGCCTCTAGTGGTGGCTGAACCTTTAGACTTTCTCCACAGTGGTGCAGCCACCATGGCCCCTCTTCCTCACTCATATAGACAACATACATACACACACGGCCTTCAGCCTTCATCAGCTCCGGCTGCATCCAGGCGGACCGTACAGATCCACGTATCTGCTGCAGGACGCACAGCTCCAACGGCTCTGAGCGTGTTTCATGTTCTCCGGCTTTCTGACCCCTGTCAAGCGTTTGTGTGAACCCCCCCACCTGGTTGCCATGGTTACCACAGTTGTGTCATTAGGCCTGTTGTCCCATTGGGAGTTTTGCGAAGTGCGTTCCCCATGGGGCTCTATCCCAGTCAGATTCCCAGTCTGCTTGGCACTGTGCAGCCCTCCTGACGGGAAATGCCTGCTAATTACACACAGGTGGACCAAGTGCACAAAGAATCGTGTGCACGTTTGTGTTTTGTTTGCCTGTGAGACTATCAATCTCTGTCATGTTTGTATTTATTAGTATTCTCAAATTTATGGCATTTTTATGTCTGAATTTGTTGCCGTTTTTTTGACTTGAAAACATCTGCTTCATTATGTCACCCCAATGAAGCGCTATAAGGCAGCGGAGTCTGCGTGTGTACACACAGACCAATGAGCGTAATGAAATCAATCCTTACAGTTGTATAATTACCCAGATGAAACAATGCTGCAGCCACAGGATGTGTGTTTGCTAAATATAAGAGACAGCTTCCTGGAGGGGTGAGTGTGTTGTGGGTACGAGCTGAGGCCTCTGAGAGCTCCGAGCATGGAGTGAAAGAACAGATTAATCATGTCGCCAATTAAGGCAGACAGCGCGGCAGAGATGATCAGGTTTCCAACATGAAAGCTTACAAAGGGGTATTCTGTATGTTGGGTAGCTGAGCGTGTGTGTGTGTGTGAGACCATTCACACCGATCACTTCTCCAGTGTGTATCAGTGGAGTTGCCCATATGGAGGGGCTGAGCGCGCATCAGCTCAAATGAGTCGAGTCAGTTTCCGGAAAACACTGTGGTGTTAACGTTGTGGTGCCAGTAACTCGTGCCAACAAGATTTCATCCTCAATTTTTCCATTGTTAAAACAAACATGGATCCTTTTCCAGCAGTGGCTTTTTTTTTCTTCTCCTTTCTCACCCTTACTACGTCGCTCTAAATTGTAACATTTGCTTGATCTTTATTCGTCAGCCAAACAGTCTAAACTGCAGGCAGAAACGTTAAACAAGTGCGGAAGGAAGGAAAGAGAAACCAGACATTTGTAATATTTTATAGGAACGAATATTGAATGTTCTTCATAACTACAGCTGCAAAAGTACACAAATTTTGGCGCTGTTATAAATGTATACTCTGAGTAAATGTACTTTACTCTCCACCTCAGTGTGAGCTGCTGGTTTTAGGTGCTGTGCACGTGTGACGGGCGGAAACCTCATCAAACTAATGCATGTAGCAGTCCAGTTCTCTGTAAAGCATTACTAATACGGTAAACAGTGTTAATGACATGTTTTGTGTGTGTGTGTGTGGGTGCATGCATGCCGACGAATGTTTGTTCTCCTCATATAACCTCTGTCACGTCTTCCTCTCATAAATCATGGGTGAGAGGTTTGGGTTTCAGAAAGGAGCCTTTGCACTGTCAAACAATCAGAGTGTGAGAGGCTGACAGAACAGTGCAGAGGGGTAAACACACACCCACCTACACACACACACACACACGCACCAGCAGATCCTGGTTCATATGCACAGTCACCGGCGTGCCCGACCACTTGCATGTTTATAAGAGAGTGCCAGTCCGTCACAGACTGCGGACCTCACTCAGCAGAACCAGGCCAGGGTCTCCATTGTTCAGGCCTCCAGGCTGCTGAGTGCAGATTAAAGCCAGACAGGCACCCAACAACATGTCAGTAATTTTCTGTCCCAAACACACACAGCACTCTGGTATGCTTTATTGTGCTCTTTGGTTCTGGATGCAAAGAGGCAAATGTCATGTATCACAAATTATGCCCGCGATGCCGAGACAGAGAGCAGGCCAATAAATGTTTCCCCTGCAGCAACGAGAGAGTTACAGGACAGAACGGGGGCGGGGATGGAGGAGGGAGAGGAGGATGATATCAGAAAGAGAAGAAACATAGAATACTTCATGTACGCAGTAAACAGCGGAGGATACGTTTTTGCAGATTTTCTCACTGAAATCTGCTTTTATTGTACATTTTGATCGTATTCATGAGAGTCAACCAACTCACATCATTTAATTGATAATTAGACTGCATGTGAAGGCTGCAGCTAATCTACATCTCGCTATAAATTTTATCATATCATCGCTACATATAAATAACAGTATAAAACATATCGCCTCCTCTCGCCCCATACACCCAAGGACAGCGAGCCGTGTGTGTGTGTGTGAGACACGTCGCAGTGTGTGTTTCTAGTTGACAAGTCTGCCTCCAGCCTGCTCTTATGTGCAGACACTGACACTCGACAATTACACCCCACTGGATAATTACGAGTCTGCGCCCTAGAAGCTGGCGTAGAGGCCGTAAAGACGAACCTCTCCCTGTTTCACGAGGAGGCCGAGGTGAGCACACATGCGCTCACAATCACGCGCGGCCCCCTGCAGGCCGAGGTATTTTCCAGAAAAGTGTTTAAAAGCCACCTCATTGGTGGGAATGCCGAGTTGGGTCCCAGATTCCTTTTATGCCTTCTGAGGGACCGAGCAGACGAAATACACACACAGAGCCACACACACACATAAAAGGACATTATTTAATTTTCCCCACATTCACTTGAGGTTTTGGTGGTAATCTCGGGCCTATTTTCTCACTTTTTCTCAACATTAATCTTCACATTTTTCTTGTCCTCTCCCGTCCTGCTTCCAGTCTCTCCCGGTCTGTGGCCTGGTCCCTTTTGTGGTATCAGATGGAGAGATTTTGGCTTTGTTTTTGGTCGCGGATATTTTTATTTGAATTCCAGCTCTTTTCCCTTCTTTGCCGTCTTTTGTGTAGTTTCCTTTTACCACACAGGAGGTAGAAAAGTAACCACATATGAAACACATAGAGGGGAAACTATATGAGATAATATGGGCCACACATCAAAATCCCATTCCCCCGGCTCCTGAGCTCCATAATCATCCTGTCCAATTCCTGGTACATTACTGGCTTATTTTGCCCCACGGCCTCCATTAAGCGTTACCTTTGACCCTGTACCATTCCAACACAGCTCGTTTATTTCAGTGTATCTTGTTATCCGTCATAAGAGGGCTTAGCGGGCTGCTGTGTAGTCGTCTAAATTATTGCCCTCAGGTAAATTCTCTGGGGGCTCTAAAGAGATAACGCAGGGTAAGTTCAGAGCTATTTTTGTTGAGAATAAACCCACGGTCGCAGGCACACACACGTCCTGACAAAGGAAGATACACACCAGCCATACGTACGCATCGCAGGCCGCCATGTTTCTTGTTAGCAGCCATAAATCAGTCTGTTTTTCCTCCAGTTGGGTCTGTAGCCGCCGGTGACCTCAGTGTGCGTACCTCGCCGACTCATCTTCACGAGCTTGGGGGGGGAGCTAGGCCTTGTTAAACGCTCCCAGATGCAGAGATACCCCTACACACACGCGCGCAGACACACACACACCAATGCGGATACTTGAAAAATTGGTCAAAGCGTTTGCATCGTGAGAGTGTTTAGGTTTTTCAAACAAGCATACACACACACTCGTCGGCATAAACACAGTGCGGTGCGTTTAATTGCGTCATTAAACTGCAGTTTGTTTGAGCGTTCGTCCACCGGTTTCAGCGACCTTCGAAGAATTTCACTGGAGTTTGTGATTAAAAGATTATTGGGAGCCTCAAAGACTTTTTCACCTTAAAGTCTCAGGTAACCACCAGCGGGTTCGTCTTCAAAAAGAAAGAAAAAGACTTTATCTTTAAGTCTACCAATATGACCACAGTTTCCAAGAATCGCTTAAATGTTCAGGTGAAGTAAATCTTAAGTAAGGGAATGACAAAATGCTAAGTGTTTTCTTTAAGTCAGCCAGTTTCCACGGTTCTGTGATGAACTAATACAAAGTCGGCAGAAATGCGTTTAAAAAAAATTAATTACTCTAATGGAGTTCAGGGTTTTTTTCTTTCTTTTCTTAATGCCTTTTCTATGTTATATACTCAATTATTAATGGATTTTTAAGGGGAAAACCCTGTTAAATGTATCCCAAATCCTTTAAAGAACCCCAAATTATTTTTCTTAAAGAGTATTTAATTACCAATCCATTTCCAAGGGTTAAAGGGTTTTAAAAAAACACTTTCCCCACTTATTTTTGCCGGGTTAACGTCTCACCCATCCATTATGTCGCTGAAGAAAAGCAGACACCAGGAAGGACACGAGCTACCGTCTCTCCCCTCCACCTGCTCTGTCTGTGGGTTTATGGACTCGGGCAGAGAGAGGTGATCCTTCAGTGTGCTGGACTCGGACGGTGCCCCTGAGACCGGTAAAGAGAAAAGAGAGTTAACAATCCAGAGCTGACTATCATGAGCTTCAGTCTGCAGAGCCATCAGGACGGTGAAGAGCCCAGCAGCCCTCCTCCCCAGGGACCGTGTACAAACTGTTATCTTAACACAGAGTATTACTGTGCAAGTGGAAGTGGACCCTTAAATCACATTTAAGTGTTTTTGGAAAGTTTGGTCCCTTGGTGTGTAAGTGTAGATCTGAAGGTTTGTGCCTTTGAACTGAGCGTCCAACGAATGCGACAGTGTTTGTACTGAAGTAAACCAAGTGGACGTCTCCAAACTGCTGTTTCGGCACTTGGGCAAGATTGAACAGTGTCTTCAAAACCACACACACACACACGCTCACATGGGAATAACGCAGCTGGATCAGATCCACCCACAGCCCATCAGCCAATACACTCCAAATCTCAAAATAATTATAAACCACAACCACCTGGAGATGTTTTAATGTCTCACACACACACACACACACAACTGAGGCAGGATATACATAGAGTCTGTGTATATAAAATGCTTTCTTCTCTCTGTAGTCGTCCCTCTGTCCTTATCGTCCTCCTTGTCCTCATTTTGCCGCGTTTGTCTCGTCAACTTTATGAAATACTAATTAATAGCAGCAGATTTGATGACGTCGCCTGACAGCAGTGTGATCAGTTTGTCATTGGATTAAATCAAACAGTGGCCTAATCATCGTTCTTCATCCTGTGAGACGTTTTTACAGCTGGTAATCAATGTGCCTGTGTATTCAGTACATGGCTCTCGTAAATTAATGCTTTCATCCTTTCCCTTTATCTGCCTTCCAACAGGGCCCGCTGGGTTTGGATGGAAAACCGGTGAGTATTTCCATAATCACACATGTCAGACAGGTTTGAAGTGACTGAAGTGAGTTGAATCTTCATCCCCGTTTCTCTCCTCCGTGCAGGGTTTACCCGGTCTAAAGGGAAGCCAGGTACGCCAACAACTGACACCCGTCGTCCTTATTTTTATTTAACATATAAATTAGACAGGAGGAGTGCAAACTTAAAACACCTTTAACTGTCAACCCAGGTGTGCATTCAGCCTGTGAGGCAGGTGACGCTTCGCTATACCTCATCCATCATTTTTACTGTTCCTAAGGGAACGGCCAAGTGAGCAAGAAGTCAACGGTAGCCATCTTGTTTCCTCTTCCACCTCTTAAAGTCGACCCAGGGATCCCAGCCACGGGGGAGTCATGGCTCAACTGTGGCTGAGGATTTAGTGCTGAAATTCCCATTGCACTTCACCTCTGCGCCCCATCTATCACTTTTTCCCCTGAGCCCCCGCTCCGCCCACCGCACGCTCAGGCGTGGAGAAATGGAAAGGGAGAGGCGAGGGGTGGGAGAGGAAATGGGCGGAGGGGAGAGAGAAAGGGAGAGAAGGTTTATAACCTTCAGCAGAGCTCTTTAAAAAGTGATTACAGCGCCCTCCTCCCCCCCAGCCCCGTTCTGGAGGTGGATTTCCCACTGAGAGGGGGACGATTCATCCTCTCAAACGTAAACTACTTGTGGCATAATGATGGCTGTTTACATAGCTTATCCACCAAACAACTGTTAAGATGTTTCTTTCCTGCTAAAGAAGGCCTCAAGCTGGGCCCGCGCTTTAAAAGGAATCTCCCAGTCACCAAGACTCAGCCATAAAACCCTTCCAGGTGTGACACGGGCCTCGTGACTGGACCGGAGGGGGGTCAGAAACAGGGATGATAGCAGCAAAGCAAAGTCATCATCTCAAACTAAACTGTCATCTACTATGGAAGAGTCTGGAAGAAAAATGTCTTAAGACGTCAAATTTAGGTGCTGAATGTCTGATTGCTGATTTAAAAAATTCACTAAAAACATGAAATTGTAATGAAGACTAAAAAAGTGAATAGAAGAAGATTAAGGCTGAGAAATGTCTGACTTTAATCTCACAATTCTGAGAACTCTAAAAAAATTAATCCTGACTTCTGACTTTAATTTCAGAGTTATG
>OMNV01002222.1:5136-16966 GCA_900303265.1 Brotula barbata
GGGGGGGGGGGGGGCAGCTGGAACCTATCAAGCCCAGAAGATCAGCAGATCCGTTGTGTGTGTGTGTGTGTATATGTGATCCGGCCCGTCCTGAGCTCCAAACTCACTCAAAATTCCCTGTCCTAGTCAGAAATGATGACAAAGGAAGGGGCTCATATTGTGTTTCCAAGTTTACTTATGTGTTTTAGGTTTGAGCGGATTACGGCAGTTTTCTGATGTGTGGATCTGTCTAAGACACAGTTTTTGTCATAGGTCAAAGAACAAAGATGTAAGGCCGTGTGCATGTTTGGTGAGTATAGTACAGGTTTAAGCTTTGGTTATAATGTTGCTGAATCTGATTTCCTTAAACAAGGGGGGGAAACTCTTAGCCGTGTAAGATTATTGAAGCTGTTCCCAGTATAGATCAGTTTGTGTTTTTATTTTATACAGTACAAATGTCTAGATAATATCTTACTCTTTTGCTGACACACGTTTCTGGGAAATTCCTGAAAGGGGTCAATTGAAGTGGGAATAAGTGGGTACATCTCAAATCACTGGTAGAAAAAAAATTAGATAAGGATAAACTTGACAGAAATTTTCTGGAGAGTGATTTTCTGTTTGATGACAGACAATTCTTTCTATGATGCACTACATACTGTATATAGATACATATACATTTATATCACACTCTTGTGTATAAGAAGATGAATGAACATACAACAAATCAGTTGGGAAGGAAGACACGAATAAACTGCACAAATATAGTTTTGGACATTCTACGGTATTTTCAAATGTATTCAAAGAGCCAACTTTCAAATACTGAAGAGGAAGTTAGAAAATGGAATCAAATGTTGCTCAGACACTGAGTGAATCCAGTCCCACTTCAACAGCCTGCAGCAGCTCCTCATCACTCTCTCAAACAAAGTAGATGAGCAGATATCTGTGGACAGGTCAAATCAGGTGTGGTCTGTCCTGG
Source organism: Brotula barbata (assembly GCA_900303265.1). Taxonomy (NCBI): domain Eukaryota; kingdom Metazoa; phylum Chordata; class Actinopteri; order Ophidiiformes; family Ophidiidae; genus Brotula; species Brotula barbata. The sequence continues at coordinate 6,092 of OMNV01002222.1, forward strand.
GCCTGGGACGCCTGTGGTTACATTTAGAGCTTAATGCAGAGGGACAGATGTGTTTGGTGGGGGGCGCTGAGTCTAACTTGGCCTGACACATGGCGTCTATGGTGATGATGGGGATATTTGGACGTGTCTGTACCCTCTAATCCCTTTATGCTTGGCCGTTTTCAAATGACAAAGCTAAATGAGTTAAAACAGAGTAAGAAATGTGCCTGACAAGCTTCACTGAGTCTGTGGCCTTTAGTGTGCTTTGTCTTTGTGTTTGCTGAACTCCAAACACACCTGCTACACAACAGCACCTGCTATGACTGAGACGTCAGAGCGCCACCAGGTGTCAAAGTGAAAGGGGCTAATTATGACATGTTATTAAACATTAAAATCATTCTGAATTATGCTGATTGTGATCTTATGTTGCATTTATTACAGTCTTTATATGCTAGCAATACCGGGTATCATTTTAATATGGAATCATTCACATAGATTTTATACATCCATCCATCTGTCCGTCCATCCATCCATCACCTATACCAACAATTGCAATAATAGTCACATGATATATGTATGTGTGTATATAAACCAGTCTAAAGGTATAAACCTTGGCAGCAGAAAACCATTGGTTTATAAAACAGTCATTATGGTCTTAGTTACAATTATACATCCTTAAATAACCCTTAACTCTGTGAGGTACCCACTAATGGGACCATCATCATAAATACATGAGTTTTATTTCAAATTATAATGAAATGCACAATGATGGAATACATCAGGCTGTAGTCATGAGAATCCAGCATAAAATGATACCCGACACATCTGGAATAAATTTAGGAACAGATCATTTTAAGGAAAATTTATCAGGCCATAGCTTACAAAGGTAAGGGTCATGGATTGCAGACTTCTTTTTATCATAACCGCTCTAGAAATGATTCTATTTGTAATGCTTTTGTAATGTCAAAATACATGTTTGCCTTAAAGTGTACTCAATTACCAATTAATTTACCAGAGTTTAAGGTTGTCAGCATGTATTTCTAGAAAATGTCTTACTTGGTCACTCGAAAAATGTTCAGAAGCAAAGAGAGAAGAAAGCACCAAAGTACAACAGGCTGGTGTGTGCCTCTTCAGGGCAGAGGTCTGAAGCTGGTGCAGCCAAGCATTCTGATGTTGGTTCTCAGAGTTTAGAGGACAGCAACATTCATCACCACTGCCAGAAATCAGGACCCACCCTGGGAAAATTAAGCTGAACACCATGTCCCCTACACACACAAACACACACACATCCCTTCCTCACCCACTCATCCACGAGCATGCACACACAAACTTGAACCATGCATTATCAAATTTGATACACCTATTTTGCTGCTGTATGTAATGTGCCAAACCAGAGTGCTCACAATTCCCATCTATAAAAGCCAATCATACGGCCACGTGTGAAATACGACACAACTTTTCGATGTGAAGGTGTCCAGGCTCCATTATGTGACCTTTTGTAACCACAAATCTGCACTCTGAATTCAAAGCTTGATTAGTGTTTCGGATTTCAGCCCTCCCATTGTATTTTGTCTCATGTCTGGCCAGCAAACCAGAAAACTTTTATTCACATGCTGCTTCCATATGTTCAGTCAGCTTCTCGGAACAATAGTGCTAAAATCAGCTGCATCGTGCATGCAGGTACAGTAGGCCCCGCAGGCTGTGCTTTACCTCACTCCTACAAACAGATAGAGGCCTGTACCAGATCCATACTACAGCTTTACATGAGAAAATCCGAGCCTGCTTGCGTAGCTGTTTCCTGATTAGTGGCCCCAAGGGAGAGCATGGGCTTAGGGAGACAATCAGAACAATGTAGCAGTAAACATTTACCAGACAAACCAGGAAACGGTTGTGTTTGCTTTATTCTGAGTGACCCCTCGTTGCTTACAATCTTATACCCGATCGATCTTCGTTGATGTATTTTGTCAACATCAAATTGTAGTTTTCCTCTTATGCTAAATAGACTAATTTCTACAGCGTTTTTCTAGTAAGGTGACCACTTAAAGTTGTATTGTATGCCTCACATTGACCCATTTCTACACACATTCATGCACCGAGAGCTGAGAGAACCATGCAAGGCACCAGGCTTCTTGTTGGGAGCAATCAGGGGTCCAGGGTACTGCTCAGGGATCTTTCTACATGGAGGAGGAAGGGATCAAACCAGCAACCTTCTGCTTTCTAGAATATCCCAACATCTCCTAAATGTCTGCCTTAGACAGGATAGATGTTCATTCATGACTCATTGTTTTGAGGGAGTAAACAACACTATAAACATTACTTAACATTAATCACAAATGACAATGTCAAAGCTAGAGTAAATCTATCCCATTTTATTTTTACAATATTATAAGGAGCTCTTTGTCTATGTAAGACCACCCAATACAATATCGGCATGATGAAAAACAAGCAAGATCAAATGCTCAAGTTGGATGTGAGGGAGGGGCAGAGACACTTGTGTTTGATGAGTGAGGACTACAGAATCAAAGATGAGACGGTCTATAAACTCTGCAGTGGATACGACAGCTCGGAGAATGTGGTCTGCATACACAGATCACTTTCCCCCATTTGTGCAGAAGCACATCCTCTCAGGAAGCCAGCTTTGCACCATCCTGCCCCTTCCAGCGGAGCAAATCCCTGTTCCCAGTTCCCCAGCCACAGAGGGACGCCTGGAATCTTGGAATTCCAGAATTCTAAATTGGTTCCTGTTTAGTGGCAGAGATCTCTGTAAAACACTGGCCAAGCTTCCTTCCTCTCTGACTTTATCTTTTTTCCTAGAAAGACCAGCTTGTGTGTTTTTCATGTCTCTGTCCTTCTTTGTCTCAGGTTGTTTGGTCAGTGGTTCCTGGAGTGAGCTTGCTGGATTTATACATCTGACCAACAAGTGAACAAAAGGGCCCATTCCTTTTTCAGTCACAAGGTTCTCCTAATTGACTTGACTTCATCTCTGTACACAGATCTGTTTTAGAAAGACGAGTCAACCATGTCCATGTCCAAACCATGCCCAGCTTGACTTTGTCCACAGTTGATCTATCTCTCAGTTTCAAAGCACTTTGTTATCATGATGGTATGGACACAGTAGATTGAAACATCCAAAACCGAAAGAAAAGAGAGAAAATATAACACAGAGTAAAATATTTAAGGTGAAGTAATAGTGTGGGGAAAATTTATGCATACATATACAGTATACGTGTGTGTCTATACCCTCTCTCTCTTTCTTATACTTTGTTTAAAGGTCATCCATTGTGTTGCCTCACTGACTGACAGTACTGTGCCACTCCTCTGTTGTGTTCCCCACGCCTCCTCCAGTGGCTATGCCGTTCAGCGACAGCCTGCCTCAGCATGGCTCACTGCCATTTCTGGTGTCCCGTTGAGGCGGATCCCATGAAATGACAACCTTCTGGAATTTCTTGACTTTATACAATCTCTTGTGGAATTTCCAAATTCCAAGGTATGCCCGAGATTTCATAATATGTGGACCTTGGGAATGCATGTGTGTATGTACATGTGGGACGTATCGAGCAGATGTCTGTATATTGATTGAGTGTGTTTAGAGTTAAAGTCACTAGGCTATTGTCTCCCGTTTCCTTGAGTAGTCAATGGAGGCCGCCCTATATATACGCACACACACACACAAACTTTAAATCTGGTCTCAAAAAAGGAGGCTGATAGTTATTTGAAAAATAAGAGTCATACATCTGGTTTGCCTCCGTACTAAGGTGAGGATGTGTGTCATTGTTGTGTTGTGTTTCAGGGCAACACTGACATGGAGTTGGAAATATGAGCAACAAATAACAGTGACTGCAGCTTTTTTCCTGGTTCTCATTAGTTAATATGACAAAAGGTTCTGATTGCGCTGTAATGAAATGATTCTTTCTGTAATAGGGTGTAAGTCAGTGAATGCTGACATAATTCTTTGTGACAACCTCAGCCTGGCAGCCTCTTTTACAAACGGATCGGTGACTAGATTGATTGGTAACATAAGGGGCTGGCTGCACTGTAGATTAGATCTGACAGACAGATTTCAGAGGGTCATCGTTTGCTAAATCTGTCTACTTTTTGGCTTTTACATGGGGAGTGTGACAACCATCTCCACAAATCAAAAATGCCAGCACTGGATTGGTATACCACACTCACACCTCGACAAGATAAGATCCAGATCAGATAATTTTCAAAAATGAATCCAATTAGAAGCTGTATTTTCACTGTGCATTAATGGTGATGTCAATCAAATTTTTTGCTCTTTTTTTTCCATTTCACCATAATTTATATTACTGAGAATGCCCAATATTAAACAGTTCCATGAACTTATTTTTCTTTTTTTTAAAATGACCTCCCACATTTTTTCTTTCTTTTTCCTGTTGTCTGCTTTTATCAATTGTAACCATGTGGTGTGATTCATTGGACTTTCCGGACTGCTTACATTCAAAGCTTCATAGCTACTCACAACTTAAGCAGTTCAGGGTTATTTGAAGGACTTTCATTTCATTTTATGGGCCTTTTAACATTGATAACCCTTTAATAATTGAATATACCATGTAGAGAAGACATTAAAGATCTTTAAATTTAATTGTGTTTAATCCATGATTTAAATAAAAATGCAGTAGAGTAACCCTCACTTGTTGGACCTATGGAATTTTCAATTACCCTTCTCTTTATTCTATATAATTTTATACAGATGTGTTTGGTATCTCTGGAAACTTTCACTATTTAAAATAACATCCACTGTTTGTGAAGATGGGCCCACTGATGGTTACCAGAGTTACACATATATACATTACAGAGGAGGTGACAATAAAGGGAAGGTTTTGTGGCTTTCGGGGGAACCTGATCTCTATGACATCACAGGGGTATTTCTTGTAAGTGCTTCAACATTTGAAAATGAAATACATGCCTTGAAGTTGTTCAAAAGTTGTTCCTGACAACAAACAACTCTTGTGATGTCATAGAGGTCAGTTTTCCTAACTCTGCACACCCCCTAAAATATCATAAAAGACTTTATGCAGCTGCTTATCATATAGTACTGCCCAAGATCAATACACTGATTTTTATGTGCAGTCCATATATAACTAAATGTGGACACAAACACATCTGGTTTTGTCAGGACACAAATGACCCCTGGCAGTTTTTGTTCGATTTAGGGTTAAGTCTGTTTGAGTTTGTAGATTGATATCTAGCAGTTTATCTGTCAAGTGACAAACACATAAACAGTCACATCTGTTGACACAGCTGGGTATTTGTAAGGGCTACAGAGAGGTAAACTTTAAAAGATACAAGCTACCTATGTGGCCTGCTGGTCAAACAAAACACAGATGTTATTCTGGATTCCTCGTAGTTTCTCACATATTATTTATTAACCTGACTCAATGCCTATACCAAGGAGTTTTAGAAACTGGACTTTCCATCTCTGTGTCATATACATTTCATCATCAGCCAGGCGTCATCCTAGCCAATACCACTGTTTTAATGTTTTGAATCTCTGGGCCTATCTAATAGAAATGGAAGCCCAGTGAAATATCATCATTTATGGATCCAAATGATCTTAGAAAACTGTCAAGCACCGTTTAGCCTCTGCAATGCCTTCACATGTGCTGCTCTGGATGACTGTAGCTGTGCTTCCAAGGACATCGCTGTCCTGTTACAGCTGATGTAACAGCCGCCGCTGGCCAGGCTGTTACATAAGCTTTGGAGCAACATGAAAAATTTCAAATGAAAATCACTGAAAGTCTCTCCGGTCACTTCCACAAAACCACACAACTCCTGGCCAAACACATCATAGCAGCCCCGCACTATGCCTCCCTCTATCCAGTTAAGATGACTGCCATATGGAGAAAGCACAAATCAACATCTGAGGCCATGTTTGTCAAAATTCCTAACATATTAATAATTATGTGATATGTGCTGCAGAGATGTGTATGTGAACTTGAACGGCATGTGTTAAGTACTGTGTACATTTAGCACTGCACCCAGTGGACTCGATAATGATTTCATTCTGTAATGTTGTTCCAAATCTGTTTTACACTTGAAAAAAATAAACACAAGTCATTAACGTGAACGCTTGCAAACAAAAGCAAGACCATAAAAGCAGCTTTATTGATTTTTTTCCATAACAATTGAGTGCTTTGTAATGAAAACAGAAAATTATTCTCAAACCTCTAAGTCCCAATGGGCAAAGTTGACAACACTATAATAACTGATACGATTCTGACTAAAAATGAAATCACTGAAGGGGAATGACTCCCCATTTCAAACATGTTTGGTCCAGAGTCTCTACTTTTACAAGGGGCAAAAAACCCCAAAAAAAACACTTTTCATTAAGGTTTATTATACTATAAATTGTCACTAAATTAAAACACAGCTTTATGACTCACACTAGACTTGAAAACAAAACTTTATCATTGGTATCATTAATAAAATGCTGCTTTCATCAATTTAATTTGACAGTTATTTTAAACATACATATAACATTCCTCTGGCAAGAACAAAACTGCAGAATGCTCTGCGTGAAAATCAAATGTGATAAACAACATAAGTACTCTCACGCAGTGCTGTTGGAAGGGGAAGGTTCTCTCCAAATAAACCAGTCTACTTTCACACACACTGCACTGAATGGCATTTTATATCCCAAAACTTCTCATAATAACAGAGACCATTCAGCTTTAAAATACAGGAACTGTGGAGGCAAGAATATATTTGAAAGCCAGGCAGTATAACCACAAACAGATGGGCCTTGTACCATTGAACTTAATTGATGGAAGAATAGAAAATATTTCACTCTCACCAATCAGATGTAATGGAGAGTAGTCCTCCCTTGACACCCCTCTTCTAATAAAGTTGTACTAGCAATGTACATAACAAAGCGAGTTCCTGAATTAGTATTGTACCATATGACCTGACCCTGTGATTAGAGGTGGCCTGTAATTGTACTTTGAAATGCTCTGTTTTTCCACTAGGGGTAAGCAATCAAGGTAAGTAGCCAATTTCTATCAGTACGATCTCTGCCTCAGTACATAGCTGGCACGATGCTGATATCTGCAAAGATTAAATATAAAGACCCTCACTTTTATGCTATAAGAGTAAAAATGTAGGGATGAAAGAGTGAACCGGAGGCAGCACTATGGGGACAGCATGTGGTTCTAGTGATAAATGCCTGAGGGAGACCAATAGAAATTCAGGAGGACCAAGCAGTCATTTCCCCCCAAAAAGAACACGTATGGCCCAGTTTATCATGCTCCTTTCGCCCCTGGCAGTTCTCCACTGCCAGGAATTAAACCCTGGCACAAAAAGAAATCTAGTATTCATTTTCTTTGGAATGCATGCTCTCCTTTTATGTTTATTGTTATTGGCCAAAATTGTTAATTAGCTGAAAAAAAAACCGGAGGAAGGATCAGAAATACATTTTAACAATCTGTGACTTAAATCCTCGTAAGAGGCATATTTGCTGCTTGCCACACTAATAGAATACAGTAAAAAAAGTTGGAAATTCAAAGATGGAAACACAAAACATTTGAAACGAATCAAGTGCATTCCGTTCAGGCAGTATTCTTGCCCTGGGAGGAAGACCAGAGAGAGAGGGAGAGGAAGGAGACTTCAGAGATTGTTGGATGCTGGTCAGGAGCCGAAGACAGCAACAAACCAACTACTCACTGGAGACAAGTTTTTAGAGGTCTGGAGTCCACTTGGTTCTCTTAATAGTGCTGGAGAGAGCTTCACAACAGTAAACACTGAGAGAGCTGTAATCAATCAGCACTTTGGGCAGTAAACACACCAAATTACCACTGGAGGCTTTGTGGAAGTCAGTGCACAGTCAATGTGATCACCTCATTGTGTGTCTAGCCTGTAATAAAATTTAGCGCCATGGAATGGCATGGTTGTGAACAGAAGAGAACATTAAATTACAACTGAAGACAACACTGTATGACACAACGTTGTATTGTAAAACCAAGTGTGGTAAAGTTTATTCTAAAGGAAGGTCCAGAAATTCATTCAAAGCTAGAGATGGGGATGCTTTACAAACAGTATAATCGCAACCTTATGTTTGCCTAACCATAACCTTGCCTGATGTTGAACCTAAACCTAACTTTGATATCACCGCACACCAGCAATCTGCCTGGCATCTGGTGAACCCAGATTTGGACCAGCAAAAGCCCATGCTTGATCCTATGTTCTCCTATCTACCAATGAATCCCCCATCAAGATGTTGGCAGGCAATCTCACACCCAGTCTACTCAGCCACTACAAGCTGCTCTGTGAAAATGTGCAAAAAAGAAGACTTGTCCTAAAGACTTGTCCTGGGAGAAATTAACGGCACCGGGTAGCGATGAGTCATAAGAACTGGGTCGTGTGGACTCAGTGGCGTGTGTTCTGCCTAAACTTTTGCTTTTTTAAAGTAATATGTTAAAGAACTTTGCTTTACCATTGTTGTGGGAGGGCCAATGCCGCCTAGGCCCATCACTGCCCACACTACTGCTGCATACTGCATAGAAAAACTACATTTTGTGCTTTTAAGGGAGAGAATTTCTCAGACACATAAAGAAATAAAGATTACATATGAACAGCACAAGTGATAAAACATATGGGAAGTCTTCATTTGTCCAGTCTTTGTTGTCATTTTCTTCCAGAACCTCAATCATTAACTGTTGCACATGGAACAATCAGCCAGTGATCTGAGAGAGATCCCTTTCATTAAACATCAAAGAGCGCGTATCATTCGCCAACCTGAGCGCTTCACTGATCCACTCGCCTGCCTTATTAGATGAGTTCAAGCTAATCCAACTGTAACCAATTGTGTGTTATTGTTCACGGTAATTACTCCATCAGTGGAGTTTGGTCTCTACTGAGCTTTGCATCAGGAAGCTAGAGGTCACATAAGACCAGGGTTGGACCTTTTTGCTCAAAGACCCTCATTCCCTACCTTCTATGCCTCAACTTCACCACTACCATCACTCTCACTCAGCGGATTGACCCAGATTCCCCACACCTCCCGAGCCTGGGAAAGATTAATCCGCAATAAGGGGAAAATGGGGTTGTCAGTGGAGATTTGAGTTAATACGCATACATCCGCTCCCTGTTGTGGCCCTGTGACCTGTGCATGTGCCCCCGTCAGTTCGCGGGCAATCAGAGCACAGGTATGTGGTGAACGCCATCTCAGTAAAGTCAGACAGACGTGGCAAAGGGCTGCAAGTGAGAGCAAGAATTGTAGGTTAGAAGGTGAGGATCACACTTCACGCTCAGATGAATGTTTGTTCAACCTGGGATCATTTATGGAAGCATTCTAAGCTGGAGACGATGCTTGGGCCTCATCTCTATGGGATGCACCACGTGATCCGAATGCTCACGCCACCTGTGTAAGCTTTTATCCATTAGGCTACTTACAGTACAATGATGTATTATATTTGATAATGTTTAGAGTTTAGCCTAGTGTTATACCTTCCTGTGCAGCACTGGCCTCCAGCTATCTCTAGCCACCATCTATCATCTGTCTTTAACCTGATTTGTCCTGCCTGGCCAGTAGTGAAATGTGAGAAGGGTCCTCATTTCACACATTGTAATCTTATTTCAGAGCTGCTGCCACAGGGTCAGAACAGAGGAAGGGTAGGGAGAGCTCCAGACGGTGAACGCTTACTCACATAGATACTCAAATACCCTGATGCTTAAAAACTCAAATACGCACACACACACTGTAATAAAATACAGGATAGCATTCCACACTGGGACTGTGTGTCACTGAACAGCACAAGAACTTAAAGTTCAGTTGGCCAGTTTGCTGCACTTCAGATCAGATCCACGTTGCAACTTAATAGATTCCTGAAACGCGTCTCTCTCTCTCTCTCTCTCAATACAAAATTGTAGAAATGAACTACTTTAAAAAGTACTATAAAATTGTGATCTTTGACCTGTAAAGCTGCATTGAACCCCCTGCTGCCAGTCCTGAAGGGAATGTTACATGCCAATATAATGCACAGATCACATACCAAACACACAACAGCTGCTGCCAGTGACTCACCCCTCTATATACCCATAGGGCATTGCAACATATTTGTTAAAAATCCTGTGCATGCATAAGAACACATGTACACAACTCAACTTTCTCTGGCGCCTACAATCTTGACTTTGACAAAGTGCAAAAGCACTTCTGCCACAACACTGTGTGGAATGTAATCGTATTTGATAGCTGGATCAGTGTCAATAAATCAATAATGAAGCGCACAGTGTAAGCTTGGGAGCTGTACCATGTGGCTTTATTGGAGAGCTATAGGCCCAGGGAGATTTAAACAGACTCTTTTGTCTGGCAACGTAATCCTTCATATGACACAGTACTAGCCAAGCAAATCTCACATTTTAATAAAGACAGGAATTCTAACTGATGGAAGACCGAGCCTGGATTGGGTGTGATCCTGGGGGGAACCTACACGGGTGAAAAAGTACTGTCTCTTGGTATGGAAAACTAATGCGAAGACATGGTTTCAGGGAGCATAGTTATCACCCTGCACATCTACATAAATAACACGTAAAAAAACAGATTTCATCTAAAGGTGAGTGGTCAGGAGAACACTGCCAGCGTGTTAAATGCACAATGTTCCATCTGTCTCAAGCAGAATTTCTGTTGTTGGAAAAATTCTGGTTCTCAACTACTTTTTGGAAGACTGGAGGAATTGTTGTACTGATCATTGGCTTCAGTAATAATTTATAAACAAATTCAAACCATGACCAAGTATTCAAAAAGGACTGATTCCATTGTGCACAAAGGATCCATTCTACACAGTAATTTTTCTTTTAATTGATTGAAGACACGTGTAAAAAAAAAAAAAAAAAAAGTCAACAAAAACTGTTTCAGCTGTAGTGTCAGAAGAAGGCAGA
>OMNV01002222.1:32283-47165 GCA_900303265.1 Brotula barbata
TTATTATTTTACTTTTATATATATATATATATATATTTATATTTATTGTTCAACATTGTAATGTGCTATGTTGAAATTGCTGTTCAATTGCATATGCAGTTAAGTTGTGTAAATTAAGTTGTTTAATTAAAAAAACATAATAATACTAATACTGCCACTACTGCTACTATTACTTCCTAGTTCATACTACTTATACTACCAATCTTACTGCTACTGCTAATTATAGTACTCATACAACTACTGCCACCACTAATACATATAACTCAGAAAAAGAGCATGAATAATAAAGGATTGTTTTATTTTGTTACATACAGTACACTGTATCGGGACATTAGTTTGTGAAATATATAGGTTACAGTACATTCCAGTTACAGACCTTTAAAATTCTGCATGTTTTTAAAAGTATTTAAATGCATTGTGAATATTTGTAGCTTATCTGTGGTTAGTTGCTGTGAAAAATAGGAAAAATACTAAAATGCAATGTCTGTTATGGTTTACTATACAAAACACTGAGAACTTATAAACAGTCACCACTGATCACATTGAGGTTTTTTTTCTTGCTTTTATTAAATGAATACAATGGGTCGTTGGATGTCCTTTGCAGGGAGTGAACCTTTAAGAAATCTGCCTAGTATCTTCATGTGTGATTGACTTGACCAGGAAGACAGTTTCAACTTATTCATCTTATGAGTGTAGGCTAGAGATGCTCTGAAGTTTCTGCCAACAAGTGATAAGTGTCTTGATTAGGTTGATGACTTTCATCCTTTTTCTCTTCTTTCCTCGTGTTTTCTGCCTAGCTGAGAAAGTCACTCTCTTCCTCTGAAATCATACAACCAGGAGTATTATTAAACAGTCATATATTTGCTCGAGTGTTGTATTAATTTGACATGAAATCACAAAAGGACATTTTATGTACCACTTAAACTCTTAATCTCTAATCACCAATGGGTCCTTATTTATACATTTTTACTTTAAATTCTAATGATAATTAGAAACATCATATCTTAAAAAGTGAGGGGTACTATAATAGATTTTGGGGGTTTTTTTAAATCTCAACTTCTATACAAATTATAAAATTTTCTATGTGGTGATTCAATTAAAGGGTTATTGCTTCAAAAATGCCCATTATACTGTATTTATCCAATGTGCTTTAAATAACAACATTTACCTTAAAGTGTACTCAAAATCCAATTCATTTACAAGCGTGAAAGGGGTTCATTGACCATAAACATTGTCTCCTTTCAGTCCAACCTTTATTCAGCCCTTGTTTACATTGATGTCCTCTTAGCCTCAATCTCTGAGATCAGATGGAATAGAGCTGAAAAATAGATGAATGTGGCTCTGTGGAGGTCTGGCCTCACCGGATAACCAGGCCTGCAATTGTGACTGATGAGCTGCTCCATGTTGGCCACTGTTTTTTTCAGGTTCCACCACTGCCGTCTGTTCGTCTGACACTTCAACTGCTGTATCAAACCATAGATGGAGCCTAGTATGTGATGACTCTGCCACGAAAGAGATCACAGAATCCAACAAGAAAAGACAGTTAGCAAGAATGTTTACTTGAAAGTTTTAATTTTCAGGCTGCATGCTATAGACATGCTATTTACAAAGCGGAAGACATACGGTCATGTGGTTTCTGTCCATGGTGCTGAAACATGAAGGTCACATACTGTAATGTTTACCTTCATTGACGGGCATAGATCTTTGTCTTTAGTGGTGTTTAATAAGCCAGTCAAATTCTGAAAATAAAAAAATACATTTATTCATGTAAAAACAGAAACAACACAATGACAAACACTTGAGGGCAGCATATCACCAGGTACACAGTAGCTGGTCAAAGTAATGGACCCAAACATTTTAATGGAGACTCTGCCAAACTACTGTACATACCAGATTCTTCAGTTCGACAAAGGTGACTACTCTGTAGGAGGCCAGTATTTCGTCATAGTTACATACTGGTTTACCACATGAGTAAGCCGACAAGAGAAGCACCAGGACACTACGGATTACAGCTCCTGTCAGACACTGCGAAAGAGAGAGAGAGAGAGAAGAGTGTGTTACCAAACAAGCAACGTGTGAAAGAGATTAGAGGATAGATCGCTCGGATGCTCGATACGCTCCATCCCGACATTCGATAACGCAGTTATCCGTCGCTTTACAGCTGTTTGTGCCGGTTACGCACGACGCCACTGGAAGTTAAGAATTATCAATATGTTATCGATTGTCTGTGGCGCAATATTCCTTCACCCGCCGCGGAAATATACGTCCGACATGAAAAAGCTCCTTTACCATTTATCATGTTCTACTGCGGGGACCTCAGACGAGCAACTTCATCACTGGAAGACGCACGGAGATCCACAGACGTTCCTCTTGTGGTCATTGTATCCAAAGTGGAGTGTAATTTTAAACGTCTACTTAGGGCTAGGTGATCGTTTTGGCGTGTAGACTTCCGATGTGCCGCTCTGTGGTTTCCAACATCACAAAATCGTCGTCAGCTCCAATTTCTTTTCCCGTCATGGACGGCTGGCGCTCTGCTTAGGATTTCACCAAACTCGTCTCATCAAGTCGTGTTAAACTTCTGCAATAAATCACTTATCCCCATCCTTTCACTTTCGTTGGGAAGACGCGCCGCTGAGGAGGAAGAGTGACGTTTGGTGGATTATCCAGTCCTTTTATTTACAAGGACTGCTTGTTTACATGCAGGACAAAGAGCTATTTTTGTATTTGTGCTTGGTTATAATTTATTTCAAACATAACAACTGAGGACATGCGTGAGAACTCCATGGGAAGGAGACAGAAAAGTCTGGAGAAAACATCTCACAGAGGAGCAATCTGTCCATTCAGTTTTTTATTCACAACAAATCATTCAAGAACCCATTTGTTTAGGAGCAAACAGACAAACTGTGCAGCACTTGTTTACTGGAAACACAACAATTTGACTAAGCCATGTAGAAAAGGGTGCATTCTTAAAATATGAGTCCTTAGCCAGGTTTATACACACTATCACATTTCACTGAAGACAAACAAAACTGGATTTTTTCTCAGTTGAAGTGGACAAGACAACTAGTTGACAAAAATAAACTTAAATCTTGATTTCATGATTAGACTACATCTGAAAGATGTTACATACGACCAATTGTATGATATCTTAAAGACTTCAGCCCAAATTCAAGCGGGGAAATCAAAGCAATGTTGTAAAGAACAACAGACAAGCGTGTCCATAGTTGTTCCCTATTAGGTCGCTGGCTCCAAGAGTCTTCTTCGTCTTTTCAGTCCTATTTTGCTCGTATTAGAATGTGTTCTTGATCTTGCTGGCCACCTCAGCCAGAATCTCGCCCGTCTTCTTCTGCCAGTTGAGGACATGTTTAGACTCGGCACACCACAGCTCTCCATGGCGAGGTTCTGCATTCTCACAGCGCTTACGCACCTCTTCCTGTTGTTCCTGATGGATGTAGAAAATGGAAACATTTATGTTTCCTAAATATTTTATTTCTATGTACCTAGTAGTTTAAAACAAAATATTTTTTGTTTCTGTATTTGAAAAAAATAATAAAAATCAATGGTGAAGTAGAGAAAATATATTGATTGATAACGCGTAATCTCTTATGTGCCCAAACTTCAGTCGGTCGGTTTATTACTTTACCTAAAAACTGATCTTTGTATGAACATTGGTAAAGATTCATTCAGTCCATTGTGACCACTGACACATTTATACTGTACCTCCGTGCCATGCTGCAGTTCAAACTTGTAGAAAAGAGCCCAAGCATCTCCAAGGTCTGGCTCAATCTTTACGGTCCTAAGAAACCATTCTCTGGCCTTGGTAATCTTCCGTTCACTCCAGAACAACCTGCAAAAATGTATTGGAAAAAAAACCAAATGAATACCAAGAGTCACTCCTTCCAGCCTAGTCTTTGTGTATGAGGAGGAGCAACGAAAAGAAAATGCGCAGCCATACTTGGCTACAGCCAGCAGGACATGTGGGTCATGTTCACACTTCTTCAAAGCGTCCACACTCTTTGTCTTTCTTTGGGGTCTGGCTTCCAAAAACACTGCCTCAGCCCAGAGGATCCCTTGTAGATTTGAAAGAATAATAACTGTTAAGGCTTTGTTTGTTGGATGGAATGTTGTTGAATGTGCTAGCAGTCCCATTTCTTTTTTTCTCTCCATTAGTGGAAAAGTTCAAAATCACAGTCACAAAGCTTAAGGAGGTTCTGAAAACAAAAATCATTGACATGGAAGGTATTCACCCAGCAGTGTCATATATTCTCACCTGAATTGGGACATTCTTGTAGGGCTTTGGCCATCAGTGTGTTGGAAATGTTCTTGAGTCCAGCTCGGAATTCCAGTCTGACCGATTCCAACCTGATGATGAAAGTTTTACTCATTGATCCAGACATGTCATACTATCCAAGGTTTGGGATCGTTTGGTGAATATTTGGTGTGAATCAAACTGATGAAATGGCTGTGGTTGAAGGTCAGACAAAGTTATTGCTTATTGTGGACTGTAAATTCCTATTGTATGTAAGTGTGTCCCTGTCACCGGGTTACAAAGGTTCTTAAGTGATAGACAAAGGGAAAGTAGGAATCAACTTTTCTAACTGCTCAGATAGTGCATAAATAAAATTAATTTTGACAAAATTAATGCTTAATATGCAGTTTACAACGGCAGCAGGCTGCAGGTTGAATGTCTTCCTCCCAGGCAGCATTTACATCTGCTTTTTCACCCAAGTGGATTTCTAATTTCCCACCACTGCGTGCTTCCTCACCACAGCTCGGGGCTCTGGGGGTTCTTTAGTCGGGCCTTCTCCAGGATGGCTCTGGCTCTGGTGAGCTGACCCACTCTCTCCTCTAGGCGAGACAGCAGCAGCCACAGGGGCACTGAGTGGGGGCACTTCTTTAGCTACAGAAAAAAAAAAAAAGAAAAAGATGTCTGATCATTTTTGCCCTTGTGGTCAAAAATCCAGTCAGACCTTCTATTTTACACCCCCCTTGTCTCACCCCTTGGTTGTACGCCTCTCTGGCCTTGTCCATGTTTTCACACTGCTCCTCTATCTGGCCTCTCATCATCCACAGTTTGGGAAAGTCCTCATAATGTTTCAGGGCTTCAGTGCACAACTCCTGGGCAGCTTCTATGTTGCCCAGAACCCATTCAAGCTTCACGGACTTCATGAATACCTGTACAGATCACATGCATGAGCATTTCAGAAATGAATATTTATTATATCAAGTTTGATAAAATGAGAAAAGAAAAAAACCCATTTAAAACCAGATGGACATGTAAGATACCTTAACAACATTAAAGTTGGCTTTCTTCGTCATGTGTCAAAGAATTCAACACTGACAACTGAGTGTTGCCAGGTCACTTGTTTGTATTAGAGCATGATTGGCACTATCTATTAGCCTTGGTGCCCTGCTGGCTGGTTCAAGCTGAGAGAACTTGGCAAGCCTGAGCCTGAGAAAGACTGTATGAAATGCACTATGAAGTCACTAATAATTACTGACTTTATAGAAGAGACAAAGACTGTGTCAGTGACTGTTGAACGACTGAGCTTTTCCTAAATGTGTGCCATTCACAACAACACTTCTCAGGGTGTCACCAGCTTCGAGGGTCACAGTGAGACTTAAGGTCAGCTAAAGGGCAGTGCACATTTTAAACGCTTGGGCAAGCTTGCCCTGTACAAGCTAACTGAACAAAGAAACAAGATAAACCAGACTGGGAAATATTTGTTTATCTCTTCAATCTCCCATACCAAAAAGCTTCTGAAATAGCGCTTTTGGACTCGGTTCCCTTTCACTTTTCAGCCTGTATAATTATCAAGCAATAATAAACCAGGGTTTTTGACTGTCATGGTATTGATGTGTGACTTTTTTTCCCCCGTCACACAAAAATGTACACACCCACCCTGGCTGTGGGGGCACTGCTGCGGGCCTTGGCCAGAAGCCGACGGGCTCTTTCGTACTCATTATTCTCAGACTCCAGCTTGACAGCAGCTAACCAGATCTCTTCACTGTTCGGGTTCGCCTGCAGGGGAAGAAGGAGAGGGAGGGAGAGAGAGAGAGAGAGTGAGAGTGTGTAACGCGTGAGAAACATAGCAAGGGGGAGGGGGGAATAAGGAATGACGTGTGAGATGAGACTTTGATCCCACACTGGGGAAATCTGCACGTTACAGCAGCGTAAAACCACAGACCAATGTGGAGGTCCTTTATGTACACACAGTTCCTGTTGATGTTTGTATAACTGACTGATTACCTGGAAGGCCAAAGCAAGGATACTTCTGGCTGCGGGCACGTCCTCAGCGAGCCATTTAGACTTGGCTCCCATCAGCCACAGGACCTCTGCTTTGGGACAGTGAGCAACAGCCCTCTGAAGCAGGGCCTCCAAAGATTCCCTGAACGAAGGGAGGCAAATGAGAGAATACTTGAATGCTAAAGCAAATGTTTGTTGGTGTCAGAGGCTACTGATGGCTGCATTCAGAATCCAAGCCTGCTCACCTGGTGCCGTGGCTTTTCTCAAAGTAGGCAGCTCGTAGCCACACACTTTTTTTGCTGGGGAACACCTGCAGAGCATGCGCATAGATCGCCCTGGCACACTCCAATGCCCCATGAGCAACACACTACAAAACATGCAAGCATTTCAGTCAAAGATGTATCAGTATATGAATATGAAACACTGTAATAAATCCTATCTTTGTGACAGTAATGTTGATCAGAGAGGTGCTGATTTCAATATATGGTCATTCTTCAACTCCAACAACTCAACCTCAGACTAGGGGAAGGTAGGATTTATTTCAGGGTTGGTGCATTAGATTGCCATCAATTGTACAGGTGTCCCTACTGAAGCAGTAAATGCATAGACGAGCCCCATTAGTTATCAGAGTCTGGGGGCAGCTTGTGTACAAATGACACTCACACTCTCTGCGTCCTCCATCCAGGTGTGTTTCCGGTCCTCTTCCTCAATGCCAATCCCAATGACAGCCCTTATTACAGCCTGGCATGTAGCCACACTGCCGGCTTTGTCACACTCCTCTGCATCCTTCAGGACAACCACACACACACACACACACACACACACACACACGCAAAGTGGTAAATACCAATTTGGAGGAACTATGACTGATTCATCATCAAAAATATGCTTATACCTTAGTGAACCTCAAAATACTGATAGAAATCCATTTAGCTGAATTACATAAACAGTTTGGTGGAACAGCTCTCTGTCTCACCATCTCACTAAAACATTCCTTTGACATACATACATTGCCAAATCCTGTCATTTTGAAATCCTTCGTTTGTTGGTTGCTCTGGCTTAACGGGAAACCAGCCTTAAATCACTCCTTATAACCACACAGTGTGCCAGGTTAAAAAACACAAGAAAGCAAAGGAAAGAAAAAAACTATGTGAGAAAGGTCTGCAGTGAAAGGCCAGTGGCAAAACAACTGAGCACTGTGCTTCACAAATATCCAATCACATTGCTGGCTTTTAAATCTGTTGTGCACCAATGAAATCAGAGCTTTGGAGAATCTTAGCTCAAGTATGCTTGCATGTGATCAAAGCTTAGAAATATGTCACAGTCATACACTCATCAAACAACATCAAACAAACACTTCAACTTCAAATGAATGAGTTTGTGTTCCAGTGTTTTGTTTACTTTACTGATGTGAACAAACTGACATCAGAAAAGGTAAACAACTGAGATGTATTTGTTCTCTAGTGTAAAACTATAGTATGATTTGTGTAATAAATAAGTCTAAAAAATAATGTAGTTAAATACTTAAAGTTGTAAAAATGTTCACAGATCATAGTGACAGTACCACAATACAAAAAGGAGCGGGCACACACCTGTATCCATTGTTCTCTGTTAATCTCCACACCATTGGCACGTAGAGAGGTGATGGCCCTGTCAATGATCTTGTCCACCATCTGAGTGTTGCCATTGGCCTCCTCCAACTTGGCAGCAGTGATCCAA
This sequence comes from Brotula barbata, assembly GCA_900303265.1. Classification (NCBI taxonomy): domain Eukaryota; kingdom Metazoa; phylum Chordata; class Actinopteri; order Ophidiiformes; family Ophidiidae; genus Brotula; species Brotula barbata. The sequence continues at coordinate 40,250 of OMNV01002222.1, forward strand.
ATGTGGCGATCAGTGGGAATGTTCTCTCTGGCCTTATTCAGGACACGACGGGCGTTCTCATACGTTTCTAACCGGGCCAGAGCCAGCCACAGCTTGAGTGAACAGACAGGAAGGATAAATGCAGGTCCAACAGAAAGTCACATTACAGAGAGAGAAGTACTTTACAACATGTGATATACTATTACACACAAAGAGTTAGGGGTCTTTATTTGAGCTCAGTTAATATGATGTGAGGACAAAAATAACTTAGTTATCAGGCAAGCAGAAAAATAATAGCATGTACACTAATGTACCTCCACGCTAGTAGGGCAACACTCCACAGCTCTGCTCAGCATGATCCTGGCATCTTCTGGCTCCTCCAGTTCAACAGCTGTCTTCCATAGACGCACTGACTTGGATACATTTTCCAGGGCTATGATGCAAAACAGTAGCACAAATTATGAAATATGAATAATATAAAATGCAGTGGCGGGCCGTGTATTTGGTACGTGGGCCTTCAGTGGGGACTTACCGGACTTAAACCACCTCTTACTACCACCACTATCACGTCACAATTATCGGGGTTGGCCGACCTCTCCTCACGATGTCTAGCTTTTCTGGAAAGGTCCGCCTTGAAAAGGATTTTTAAGTATGTCCGAAACCAAGTCAATTTCTCCTCCTCCGTCAGACATTGTGGGCGTAAAAAAATTCTAACTCAAATGTATTAGTGTGTGCAGATCGCTACAGACGTGTTTTGCTAGTCGAACTTGGCTGTAATAGTTTTGCTCTGACCAACCAATCAGAGGACGGAAAAATCCTGACGTCACTGTGGTCCAGCTAGCTGGCCCTGTGAGGCGAATTTGAAATCTGATTGGTTAAAGAAACAGTCCCATTGCTAATATAGTTTAAGTTACATGGGCCAGCAGTACTGATTCTGAAGGCCCTGGGCAGATTAGATTGACATGGCAACACATAGAGGCTGAAATCTGATTGGACAAAAAATCTAACATCCACATAAAGTACTGGAAACAGTACCAAGAGAAACGCTACGAATTGAAGAGGACAGACTGTTGGGAATAAATTAATACAATTTCATGGAACAAATATTAGAATTTAGCTTGTAAATGTAGGTCAGTGCTTCTGATAGTTTTTAGGCCAGCAGAGAAGGCCTTGCTGGCCCTGACGGCCCACCACTGATAAAATGTCACATTCATGAAAACTGATAAACTATTGCAGGAATTAAAATCCTTGGAACAATCTAAAACTATGGCTACCTTGGCATGCAATATTCATGAAAGTACACAGATCTAATTGTATTTCAACTGTCATTACAACATACTGTATGCAGCTGCAAAAAAGGAAAATGGTAGCAACACAATGAAAAACTGGGATAATAAAAACAAATGATTTAGCAGCCAATCGCATTGGCAGTAAAGATCAGACACTCTGTGGTCGAGTGTAATGGAGAGAAGTGGAGCAGGGGTAACTGAACATGTGGAGGCGGAGAGTGCTCTTCCACAGAGGAAGCTCTACATCCATCTCTGTCAGTGGGCTATGCTGCTGGGAAACAACTGTCTGTGTGTGTGTGTGTGTGTGTGTGTGTGTGTGTGTGCGCGTGTGTGTTTGTAACTTAGGGCACTGACACCATGGTTCAAAAAGCATGTGAGAAATTGACAGGAATCCAACAACTCAGTTGCCAAATGTAATTCTTGTGAAATCTTTTATGTAACCGTATATTGTGTGAGGCAACTTTTATGAGGCTGCTGACAGATTTATCTTTGAATATAAGCCCAGTAGAAAACAATACAAAGCATGGCTTAGAGAGTTCACCTAGTGATTGGAGGGTTGCCAGATCGATCCCTTGCTCCTTGCATGACAATGGTATCTGAGTAATACACTAACCCCAAATTGCTCCTGACAAGCAAAAGGGTCTTTCATGATTATCTCAGGTGCTCTTGTGTGAATGTGAGGCAAAAAAAAAAAGCACCAAGTAGTCTCTGGACTAGAAAAACACAATAGAAATGCAGTCCATATACCATTTCACAAAAGGAGGTATGTATTTACAGTTTCTCCATGCTGGTCGTGAGGTGCTCCATTACTCTATTCAAAGTAATTATTTGATACCATCTGACCAACTTACCCTTCCGTAGCACTCGTTTCTTGGCCCTGATGTCAGTCTCCAGCTCTGCAGCTCTGATGTAGATACGGACAGATTGGGGTAAGTGGCGGACAGCCTGAGCGACCACAGCCTTGGCTGTGTCGCCTGGCTGGAGCCGGGCCGCTTCCAACCACACGTCCTCACTCTGGAGGGAAGGGATAATGCTTATTGAAACCGTTTATAAGCTAAAGGTCCCTGTTGTTTAACATTGTTGTTAGGACATCATATCTGTGGCAAACATGCTATGTATTAAGTATCGTTTTTTCTGAAACTAACTAACTATAGATATGTGTTCCCAACATCATGGCCTGTTTACATCAATGCCCTACTGTTTGGATGAAAAATATAAAATAAAATGCACAGCAACATTCTGAAACAAACACATGCAGTTTTAAGGTCTCATGTTAACCAGAGCAGTGTCATTGCATATCATTTTAAAAATCTGAACATGTTCATTTTCACTTCAGTGCAAAGTTTTAAGTGATGGCTGAACGAGAGTATGACATTCCAATGCAAAGAGATTTCCACCATGAACGGGACTTTCTCAATATCAGTTTGAAGGAATTATTAAGAGATTAATATGAATTAATTAATTAATCTAACTGACAAAAAGATGGACTTCATTTTCAAACTATTTGCTCTGCTAAGGTAAATCCCATAACTTTGTCTGACTGAATCAACTGTTAAATTTCTTGATCCGTTCATTAATTGTTAGTTAACATTAACATGCTACTTGTGTGAGAGCACAGTGCATACAATCAAAAACTGATACATGCAATTATAGGAGAACCAACTGATAGATTATGTGTACAATACGTGCAGAATTGATCCTAAAAAGTGGAAAAAGTGAGAATTTATTAAAAAGGTAAACTGTATCAGTAGTAAAATTGATCATTTACCAGTAACTTATCTCTTGTGTCTTCTATTTGAGAAATACATTTTTTTTTGTTGCGGAAACTTTCAGAGTGCAAGAATTTGTGCCTGATTTGCATGTGAACAAATCTGTGGTCATGCAATTCATTTACACATTTTAGTGAAGTATATTTGTGTCAGACTGTGTGGAAACAGGCCTTACTCTGTATGACGAACCATGGTCTGGAAGCTGCGTTGATACAGCTATTATGCACATGTCCTTAGCCTTTTAAATTTAATTTAAGATGTTGAAGTATTGAAAGGTTTATCTCTTACCTTGGGACACATCTCAGTGCCTTTCATGATGAGGTTTCGAGCCACCTGCAGTTTGCCGGTCACCTCCTCCAGCCTGGCAGAAGCAATCCAGGCAGGCGGGTGGTGAGGATTGGTCTCCCTCACTGATTTTAATAGAAGACGAGCCTTCTTGATGTCACTATAAGCATACATAAACCATGAAGATTCCACGACACATTCATCTACACTCAAATTATAACCCAAATAAAGTGCGGGAACTTAGTTGAAATTTGGTGCCCGCTGTATATTCCTACCTAATGTCACCTCCATGTGTAGGAATCATGGAGTTGAGATCTGTCAGGTAACCCTTAGGATCCACCACGGTCTGTCCACTCACTGAGTCAGAGACCTACAGGCAGATGCAAGCGAGAAAGAAATCATTTGTGTGTTTTGGGATAACATCAGTCACCACCAAGACTACTAACAACATACAGGCTTCACACAAAGAATCCATTACATTGTCCTTTTTTTGTTTTTTCAATCCTTCAGTGATTTTGTTTTAGTGTGTATAACCTGCATCATACACAAACACAAGTGTTGCTGCTACTTCTTGGGGGGATAACTTTATTATTAAGTTTGAGTTTTTTCATTATAGGGGTAAGGCTCAAAGACCAAAGCCATCTGGCCTGTGTAGATGTAAAGGCAATATCTCAGCATTACCTGGCTGAGCCTCATGTCCATGAGCGTATTCCTGGCCTGGCCGATTTTCCTCATGTCCAGCTCTCCTGTCCCTGGTGTCATCAGGCCAGGAGTCATGCTTCCTGGGTAGGGTGTGTTCAGACCACCCAGCTTGAGGAGAAAGGAAGTCCCATGTTAGTTGAGTGGAGTGTTATAGTGTGAATGTCATCATGGAATGGTGAAAAGATCGATGAAACGGGATTTCACAGTTTTCCTGTAACTGATTCATGTGGAAACATCTGTAAGAGTGAGCCACAGTTCTCTAATGTAACTGGGCTGAACAGATTGAACGCATTGTCATATTTCCAAAATCGTGTGTACATACTATTTTAACAATTTTTAATGTAACTACAAGACGATTCTATTTGTTTTACGTTGCATCAAATATAATACCAGGTGCTTATAATCATAGAGTGAATACTGACCAATCACAATGTGTACAAAAATGATCTTATTTTACAACATACAGTGCACTACGTTTGCAGGATTACAGCTGTGGCAAAGTGTCGTAAATTTCCAGTAGCTCTGATTTACTGGGTGGAACATGTGTGCAGTCTGACTCCTGCTGGCAAATACATAAAACTACATGTTAGGTGTAAATGATAATTTTCATGTGGATGCCAACTGCATGTGCATTTTCCTGTGTACTGACCCCCTGCAGTGGGTCAACAGTGGTGTGGTTCTCTCCAGTTTGAAGGTGTTTGGAGAAGAAGCTGTCAGGTACAGGGGTGAGTTTTTCATATCGGGGATTTCTCTGTCGTTTGTTCCTTGCATCTCCCACTTCAGGGATGCTCAGCCACTCTTCTTCCGACACTTCAGCCAACTTCCTCTGTGCAGAGATGAAGAAAAAAAAGAAAACAAAAATTTAAAAAAGCAACTATTTGGAATACATGACTTTTCAAGCAGTAGCAAATATTCTTTTATATATACAGTATATACATTATTGTGCAAAAGTCTTCGTCCACCACTATCAAACATAGTTAATAGACCTTTCTACAGTACAGTCATTCTACAGTAAATAGTGATCAAAGTAGGACAAATACAGGTATTAGCAATGACATTAATTAACATTCCATTCCACTTAGGTTTAAGAGAGCCTGGTTCCTGCTGTTGCTTAAGTGTAAAGGGAGGTCACACTGAATACCTGACACTACAGCCTGTAGAAGCTGTTCTTTTCTGATTTTGTACTGTTTTTTAATACTGCATACACATTTCCTGTATTTTCTGGTTGTTTTCTAAAAAGAGATAGATAGCATTGCTAAAACAACAAATCTAACGGTGCCCTTAGACCTATGCACTTGTGTGTGTGTGTGTGTGTGTGTGTGTGTGTGTGTGTATGTAAATATATATATGCAATGAATGTGAAAAGTCAGGCAGAGTGAGCATTTTGGGCAATTATGTACCTTAAGATCTGAGAACTGTTGCTGGATTTTTGGTCGCTCCATACGGTATTTCTCAATCTCCTCCTTTTCTCTCAGCTCTCTGTTCAAATAAATAACATCGATTAAAATGAATTCCCTCAAACAACAGTAAAACATGAGCCGCACAGTCCAAAACTAGTTGGTGATATGATTTTTACTATAACTAGCAGATTGGAAAAACTGGGCTACTTTCTCTCACCTTCTTTCTTTGCGCCTCTCATCCATTCTCTTGTCTAGTGCAGCATATATGGCATCTGCTTCTTCATCATCTTTTTCATAGGGCCCACTGGAGAACAAGCTACCTGCATATCCATTAAACTGAAGAGGAGAAAATGTGATTAAAGGTTGGAAAATTATCAGTTATTGTCTATTCTACTTAAAATTCTGAGAATTCAGTCATTTAAAATAGCCTCAAATAACAAACCTGGTCATACTCACCTCATCATAATTGGTGTCGTTCAGATCTTCATCATCATCATCCTGATTCTTTTTCATCTGATCCCCGACTGTCCTTTTCCCTGGGGGTGCATGTCGGTCATCGACTGGATCGTTGGCATCACGAGCAGGACCGATATCAGATCGGGTAGTGAAACCGGTGGCACTTAAAAAAGCAATAACTTTTCTCATTACACAATTGGAAACAGGCGGCCAATCTGTGTTTTACAAAAATCATGTATTTAAAACCAACAAATACTGATCAAACTAGTGACTAATGCTAGTAGTAACATTTGTCTTTTCTGCTTGACTATTTCAATCACACCAGCTGATCATGAGTTAGCCATGTTTTGGAATTATGACAGCAACGTGGTATTAAAACTCCCATAACTATAGCTCCAGCTGCACTACCTGCTTGTTGAGAATTTTTGGAAAATATTTGTTTTCCTAGAGATATTGGGTATTTAACGATGTGTTTATTACATTACGTATTAATTTACTCTTTTGTTATAATGTATGTAATAATGACAATAATATCCAATCCGTTGCAGACAAAATAAATCCCTTACACAGGGACATGCATCGGTAGTTGAAGCCACTATGAATCAAATAGTTGATGGTTGTTTTGTTATCATACGAAGCTGGAACCATTGCTATTTGCCTCAGAATTCAATTTGTTACTAAAACCAAATCCGGAGGACAATGTCTAGTCTCAACAGCTCCATTTGTAAGCGAGGTAAAGGAGAATTCAAAACGCTATAGAATAGCAAGAAAACATATATAATAGTTTGAAGGATACTTATGCGAAGTTTAACATTAAATTACATTTAGATCACATTTTTGAACCATGGCTCACTTAATCAAGGGAGCTAACCAAGCATGCTAACTCCAATGCTAGTTAGCCGCGGGAGTGCGGGCTTACCCTCTACCGAGACCCGGGACGTAGCCCAGGGGGGCGGGCATCCCCAGGAACGGTTTCTTCTTCTTCCCCATCAGCGGGGAGGCGAGCGGCACTATAGGGGGAGCCCCGCTCGCCCCG
>OMNV01002231.1:4099-17947 GCA_900303265.1 Brotula barbata
ACCATCGCATCTAGCCTCTCAAAACCCAAAATCTCGCAAAATCTCTCAAGCTCCAACCTGGATCGAGCACAACTAACTTTGACCGAACGATTAGCTATGCTAGGTGTTCCTCTTCTTTGCGTCAAAAAACAAAAAAGAAGACATTCCTGATGCATTTCTGCGTACGTTTGACTCTATAGAATCTACTCCTTGGTTTGAAGGCTGGCTGTAGTACCTCTGCTGCCATCTAGTGGCACACTAACTTTAAAATTGCAAATTGCATCACCTTGATATCAGCTATAATTTTCCTTGGCTATCGAGCCTGGGAACTAGGGTAAAAAAATTGGGCTTGATTGCCAAAAAATAGGAACAGTGGCAGGACGTGAGCGGATAAAATCTCCTCAGACCCCTCCCATCCTGCTCACAGCCTCTTTGAAAGTCTTCCCTCTGGACGACGACTCTGGTCCATAAGAGCATTCCGCACCAGACGCAAAAACCTGCTCCTTCTCTCAGTGCAACTGCCCAACAGACTGGTTACATCAAGGTGCAATACAAACTTTGTTCTTCTGTATTTGGACTGTGTCGTATTGTCTCTGTTCTGGGGAATTCATATTTCTACATCCACTAAATATTCACTTTAGTAATGTGCAATAACTCAGAAAAATGGACGTGGTCTATTGTTGAGTCAATATTGTTAATTGTTTGCAGATGTTATAAATTCATTTCTTTTGAGCTTTTATCCATATTTTTTTCATTTACATACGATTTTATACCCCTTTTCATAGTTATTTATACACACTTGAGACCAACAAAGTCACTATCTGGATGAAGCGTACCTCGTCAGTAAAAATATGGGATCCCAGTCTCTGAGCCTGGCAGTTTCTAAAAAATAATCCACCACTTTGTCCTGGCTTGACAAGTGGAAAAGCAATCGTAGAGCATTTAGATGAATCATACAGACATAATGGATGTGGTGGAGTGCTGGACGACTGGACGGCACGTGTGAAAGCACGTTCACTACAGCTGGGGGGGAAAATTGAAGATGTTCCCTGTACTTAATTTCTTTTTTGAGTCATGTGATGCTCCGCGGTCAAAAATAACATGTTACCCTACAAAATTTACGCAGGAAGAAATCATCGTGAAAACCCTTAAATAGCCTCTCCAGAGTCTGTGTGTTTATTTTCCCCTGAATTTCTTCAGCCTGGGTCATGGGAAAGGCAAATAAGCAGTCAGGAAGCAGCGATCGTGTTAGAGGTGGAGTGGGATCACGGCGTTTTGGAGCCGCTAAGGCTTTAGTGGAAACACCCAGAAAGGCTGCGGGAGGCAACTGAGCGGGGGAGAACACAACATTTTTTTATTTTTATCCTGGTTCATTGGAAACTGAGAAGGGAAAACAAGAAAGGAGGAGAAACAGGAGGACAAGGTATGAGGACGAGGCGTGATCGAACGACGGTGACCCAGCAGCTGACTCACCTCTTGAGATCCACTGTGGTGACGTTGAAGACGACTCCTTTGAGCCACAGGATCATGAAGAGCCTCTGCGAGAAGGGACAGTTTCCGATGCTCTCGCCATCGCTTCCCGCCTTTAACAGAGAGAGATATTGTGACTTAAAACAAGTCTCTCAGTCTTATCTGTCAGTGGCTGAGTAGACAAATAATGGAATCTCTTCCCATCTCAAACTGGATCATCTCAGACAATGATAAGGATAGAGATAACACACACACACATTTTAGCATTGCAAAGAGAAAACACAAGAGCCTCGATATGGAAGCTGCCTGAAACAGAGACGATGTAAGGGCTGTTTTCACGAATGACAAGATAATGGCAACGTTTGGGTGCCATTTAACTTCAGTTCATGGATTATAAATGGAGCAATGTGTCCATCCCAGTCTGTTCCTTAATACGAAAGAGATAAGAAGAACAAATTAAAACTCCAATCCCATTCATAACAACTTCAACAAATCACTGCAATTCTGCCGATTTGATAAGGATATGATGTTGCCATTTAAGATATAGACCAATAGATGGCGCATTTAGAGTTTGTGGCGGGCGTAACGTCTATTTTAAGTGAATGCTAAATATGGCATGAACACTACAACTTAGACAAAATCATCTGTGACCTATGACCCATGACTTGAAACCCCTGAAATTGTGCACACTCAGTGGTATATCCATTTCAATGGATAACAGACTTGACAATGATCACAACTGTCTTGCACAACCTGTATGACCCACGGCGTTTTACAGCACTCACCCTGAGAGGGCCCATTTCAGACAATGACTCTTTCATACACATTGCAAACTGGCCTCTACTGCAAGACTTAAGGAGGGAAAGAGAGAGAAGCCCTCTCTTCTTCAAATGCCCCAGCACACTTCCCCTCCATTAATCTGCCACACTAAGTGAAAGAGGATGCATCTGGAGTGACGGCTTCTTCTTTCTCCTTGTGCAAGACTGCACAAAAACAAGACCCAGCAGCGAAGGTGGGAGGAAGATCAATGCAGGTAGCACGACGTGCCCTCTGATTTCATGAGTGCTCATCCTTCAGCAAAGGACCAGAGAGCAGTAAGCATTACGGAGGGTTTTTCAACATAAGGTTCATACTGATTTTGACCGATGACTTTAATTTTAAACATCTAAAACTAAACACTTGAACCCTTGAAATGAAATGTAGTACAGTGTCAATGATGCAGAACAAATGAGGCGCATAAAATAGTTTGATTTGTCCTCCCATATTTGGATGATCAGGATGTTTACTGTCAGATTTGACTAAAAATGCATTTTCTATTTGTTTTCTAGGATTTCTATGACTGCATAAACAGTTTTTTTTTGTACGAGTAACAACAACCTTGAGGATTTCTAGAGCCTAAACAGATAACAGATTACCATTCCATTTGATCACACAGTAAAAATGAATGATGTTGAATCATAAGGGTTTTTGAGGAAAAAGTATGTAGGAAGGTCTACGGGAGAATCCTGCAGACTGTCAGATATCACATCATCCATCTCTTTTTGCCGTGGCGCTCTATCCTTCTCTCCCAACCTACAAATTATCCCTTCCTTTGCACGACTCTCCACAACTATGTAGGGAGTGGAGAGCGTGTTGAGGAGGACAAATTTGGTTAGGATTCTTCACCAGAAGGCAGAATAAACACTGCATTTGTTTAACTGTTCTTTTCAGTTTTTTCAGTGAAATCTGTGGCCTCAATCTGCGGCCCTGACTGGTGCACGGCCGCTCAGTCTCCCTCCAGACAAATTTCAGTTTTCAACTAAAATCATGGCAACAATCATGAGCTGCCTTCATTGTTGAACTGAGACCACTCCCCATTCTTGGGATGAGGGATGCCAAAGAAGAATCTATTCATAGAAGTATTCATGAGGACGAGCATGGAGGAGTCAAGTATCTGCCTGCGTACTAGAATGAACCTCTTTATCCAGCCTGGTGCTGCAGCAAACCCTGCTGTTTTTGTCTGCCTCATCCTCTTCTGTCACTCATCATTTATTCTCTGTTCACTTTGTGCGATCCTCCGTCTGAAACAGCATTACCAGGTGATGAACAGTCTAAAGTCTGGATGCGAGTAGTGGAAAAAGATATATGCAAATCAACAGCGTTTTCTACAGTAGTCGAAATACACAAGACATTAAGACATACAATAAATAATACATATAAAATGTAAAAAAAAATATATGTATCAAACGAATGAGGAGGTTTTTGAGAATAAAGCTGTAATATTTTGAAAACAAAACAAAACTGGCAGCAAACACGAGTTACTAAAGTATTGGCTTCTCAGATAAGGAAACATCTGTTGACTTTAAGTTTCAGGGCAGTGAAACTATTGTGCTGGGGCTTGACGGTTTTCTTTTGCGGCCGTTATGCAATTTGTCAGACAAATCTGCGTCAAGTTCTCCAAAGATCACTGGTGTTAATGAGTAAAACTTTGCCAACTTGAGCTGCTCGCTGAAATGGAAATTAAAGTTGGCTTTGACCACTAATATTTTCCACAAATATTCACAGGTGCTGGAATAGCCTGAATAGAGGACTTTGTCAGTCTCTCCAGCAGCTCCTTCTGGTGCGGACAGGCTGGCTGCTGTTGTGCTCTGCGTGACGCCCAGTGGGATGGCTCTGTTTGATCTGCCTGCTGGCTCCCATTGTACTGCGTCTGTCCTCTCCCGCCTCCCTCTTCTGAATTCAATATCTGAAAGGCCTGGATTAGGTCGCTGCCTTTGTTCGGCAACTCCAAGTCCTCTTTTCACTTTACGTGATTCAATTCCAGTTTCAGAAAATCTTTAAGGATGAAGTCTTGGGGGTGTCGTGGTTCCTGGCCACCTCTGGCCAAGCATTAGCGGGACCTTAGGAAATCCAAAAGACATCAGTGGGATGATTGCTCCATTACCCCCACAGAGCTGCACCTACAGAGCCCTATTCAGTTCCTGTCCATTTTGGACGAGGGCGGCAAAGCAGCACGGCAACCGTTGCCATGGCAATGGCCAGACACTTATGTCATGGAAAGCAGAGCACACAATGTGGAGCGAATTACAATTCACAGGTAACCGTCTGACGCGGGGAAAAAATGCAAACCACGTCACAGTTTCATCCGTAAATGAATGGGAACTTTGACAATGACCGTACTTCAAAACAGCGAGTTACTTTTCAACTGAGCGCATCTTAGTTCTGGGGCTCAAGTGGTCAAGCAGATGTCCACAGCAGCTGAGAAAGACATACGCGCTATTCTCTCTGTCCTCCCACCCTCTGCAGTCTGCAGCACAGCCGACTGCAGCCCTCTGCCAAACACACAGATAGGAGGAATCTGCTGCAGAGAGAAACGGTGCGCGAGCCAAGCCCTGAACCCGGCTGCCCTCACAAGTCCGGCTTTATGCGCTGAGGGAGGGAAAGAGATTGGAAAATAATGGGAAATTACGGATCGTAAGTATCGCTGGCAGATAGTAGCGCAGGAGAGAAAGAAAATAGAGGAGGAAGGAGAAGAGGAGGGAGAAAAGCCACACCCTCCGTCTGCATGAGTAGGAAGCTAGAACGGCCGTGTGCTGTTTGGCACACTGCTCTCCTCCTCCTCCTCTTCCCCCTTTGCCCCTCTCCCCTCATCCTGGGCCCCTCGATAGAGTCAAAGGGAGGGGCTGGCCATTTGGGGAGGAGGGAGAAACTATTCCAGAAATGTCCTGTTACTCCTGTTGAGGGGGTGCTTTGTTTAGTCTGAGTGATGATGCCGGTTGAGCTGCATTTCCGCTGCATGCGACACTGCTGTGCTGCTAAGGCAGGCCTGCAGAGTTGGCAGAGTGGCGTCAGATTAGAGATGGGAACTTCCGCCTCAGTCACAAGATTTTCCATCATATTCATGTTGCTTAATATATCCGACACATCCACTGAAGTGCATGAATAGTTCCTCGTGTTAAAGCTAAAATCTCTCGTAATATACTGGCTCACAATGATGTCGAGTGGGGTCAGCACATCTCCACATAGTCCTTATTATATTTCTTCTACAAGGCAGAGATGGAGGCCATGAACGCCACAATAAAATCTAAATGTATTTATGGATCTCTTCAAAACTCTCCATTCTGGAAGGAGACTCCAGTTCCAGAACTGCAAGACTAAACAGTGTCTGAGTGTGTGTTTTCTGTTCCCATCAACTTTGCTGCCACAGCAATAAAGTATTGCTGTAATGACGGTACAACCGTGTAAAATTCAATTTCATACATACAGTACTATTTTTCCTTACATCACCACTACTCCAAAAACGTCCCACGTGGCAACAGAGAACATATTTGTGTCTAACTTAACGTATAATTTTAAGTAGATTTTTGACGGCTCTTCCATTGTTCCATTTGATTCCATTTGATTTTCACTTAACAGATACTCGTGTTCAGGATTCTTTAAAGTCAAACAGTGACATTTTATAAAACCGTTGGCCCGTCACTAGCAGTTCTTTCCGTAGTGCCCCTTTTACAGAGCGACATTCATAAAGAGCTACTTCTGGAGAACCTTCTATACGGCAAAACCACAAAGCCCTTCTTGTTTTCGGCAAGTTTTAGGCACGTCGCCAACAGTTGGGGGAGAGAGAAAAAAACACTCCACTCAATAAAACACACAAGTGAGGTAAAGAATTATTTTGGGGAACCCCTTATACGGCGACGCACATCACATTTTCCAAGAAGTAGGCTCGGCCAGTGAGCAAGTTATACGTCACGCAGCATTCACAGGAACTTTGTGTGGCCTGCTAGTTTGACTCCCGTGTCAAAATGTCTCATGTCTTGCAGATGGTTGCACCATCTTCCACACAGATTCTTACAGAAAGTGAAAAAGCCATCATGTCTGCCGCACAGAGGCACTGACTGCGGCTAACAACTCTCAAGCTTTATTTAGGCTCAATAGATTGACCGTGAGTCAACACATGCTTGTTTATTTAATGCCAAACACACACAGCTGTCCAGCGGAGGGTGAGTCACGCTGAATTCACGGGATGTTAGATGTCCGTATCCAGGCACGGCGCGGTTCCACGGCAACACAACGGAACCTCAGTCAGCCGGCGGGCCGCTCGTCTCTTTAAAACCAACTACTGAGCGTGCGCACAATGAGGTCATCTGTCATATCGTTTCCACTTTTACTTTGCTTAGCTGCGGATGTAATGACTTCACACGTCTTAGCAGTGGTAAGGATGAGGGCAATGACATCGACAACACTCCCTAAAGCCTATGTGCACTTTAACAGACACAAAGGTATCCTCTTCAAGTCCAAAAAGGTTTTACGAGCGGGCACATAAAACGCAAAGGCTTTACAACTCAACCTTTCCATACTTTCTCAGCTACTTACTTTTATCTATACGGATCTGAGGGATTTGTACTTTAGAGGGCTTTATCTGAAACTCTTCAGAATGGGGATGAGGGATCTGAGTTACAGCAGCCAGCAGGCAGGACAATAGCTCCTGTTTAAACTGGGCACAGTCCTCCTAGTCTCTGCTCACAGCCTAATTTTAGCAACATGGCGGTCTGTACCTTCCCCTCCTCTCCCCAACACACTTCAGATTCTAAATTGGGTGGGCTGCTCAGCAAGTTCAAGCCACATTTGACCGAATAAGGAACTGACGGACCTAGCAAGCACCGTGGCTTTCCCCCTCTTGGTACACTCATCTGGAATGTCCGTTGGAGAAGGGGCGTTTGTGGCAACGTCACGGCAATGCTTCTCCCTGTTTTTATTGCGACTGCACGTAGCTGTCGAACCCAAAACCTGGCTGTTTTGGGTGGAGCAGTTAACTAGACCACAATGTATTTCATAATCAGGAGATAAATCAGTGTTCCAGTTTGCTTTTGTCATGTGCACGGCTCCTGAGGGAGATCAAAGATCAGGGTCGACTACAGAACATCGGGATTAAAGCGATACACAGACATTTCACGTAGACTTGTAACTTTCTGAAAATCCATGTCCAAACTAGGTCACAGACATTTGAGTTTTATTTTTGGGTGAGTTGGTGCACTTATGAGCTCTGAGTCCTTTGAATGGATTGCAATGAGTCCATGTTGAATTTTTTTGACGATTTGAAGCATCGGTGCAGCTGTTACTGTAGCTTTCAAAAAGCTTTTTTGACATGGATTCATAAGTGTCCTTTTGATGGCCTTTGACAAGACTGCTGAACCTATGGACCTGGTAAGTGAATGCCAGATATTCCCAGAATGGTAAAAACAATGTCCGTGATATAGTTTCGACTTGTTACCTCAGTCAACCGGCGATCACATACTAACCCAGAGGCTACAAACCGAGGTCCTTGGCATGAAGAAAGCTCTCAATTACCCCCTTCAGATTGGCAAACCTGAATGTGGCGAGGCATGCCGCCCAACCTGGCTGGATCCAATTAAATGTGCCAGCGAGCTACAATGAACAATACCAGGGTCTTGGAATGGAAAGCAACCAAAGCTAATGTCACTAGTTACACCTGTGTTTTGATAAAAACTCAAAATACACCTGTGAAACGGACTACTGTAAGTCAAGGAAAGACAGAAGAATGACAGAAAGTATGACGGAACGAATGCATCCAAGTGTGGGAACAAGCATATGATCAAAAAAGAAACCATCTTCTGTGGGTACTTAATGTAAAGCAATGTCTAATTATGTGGTTTTGCAATAACACGTAGTAACTACATTCGCAGACGTGGGTCTCTAAATAGTACCGAGCATCAATAAAGCAGCAGGCTCAGTTCAATAATCACATAGAGTTGGGCAGAGCCGTGTTATAGGCTGGATTCTAATATGAAAAGAGTATGCAGTCAAGAAAGGTGGTTTTTGAATTCCAGTACCAGTGGTTTGACTGTTTTCATTGCGATAAAAAGAAAAGGCAATATTTTAGGGACCGAGGCCTAAACTATCTAAAGTATCCAACTGTGACCCAATATCAAACATAAGTTGCCTTGGTGACCAGAACTGGGTCCCCGTCTGTGGCTACAGTCAGAAAGATGAGTGTGCGGAGGAGTCAGATCCTCCTGGAACATGTAAACGCATCACATCCTTGGTGTGGCTCTGACTCAGGCTGATGTCACTCAGTGGAAACCTCCAGACTTCCAGTCAGACACAAGCCTACTGTGCTGTCTGACAACCATCAGCTCCTGTGGAAAGTTGGAGGCTGCAGTCTTACAGTGGTGTCCAGCACAAACGCACCAAAGCAACGATGTGAGCCGAGTCCACAATGCTACAACCGTTGTATTTAGAGGAGATACTTCGGTTATGACAGACCCAGGGTCTCAGCGTGTGGCGGTGAGCGACACAGACCCGAGATAACTGAAAACAAATGTCCATGTGGGAGATCAGGACGAATCAACAACCAGCGTCATTGTGCTCCAACAGTCAGTATGATTACATAAATTCACAACTCGGTTCAAAACTCAAAAATGAAGGAACCCACTGTTCTCCGACCTCTGATATAATCACATAATCTGGGTCTGCATCTTGGAGGAAGCATACTTCAATTGCATTGTGATGTCTGTATTACATTTGAAATAACTTGATTTATTGCCTTAATCACTGTATGCTCTGCAATAATCTGAACTCCAATATATATAATATTCTAATCTATATTCTCTTAATCTGTCTGGGGCACTTTCAGTATTAACTCCTTTATTGCAGTACAGGCAAATATTCTAGAATATTGACATAACGATGATATGTAAATGTATTGATCCATAGACCCCACATTTATCCACCGTACACACTTTTACACCACATTAAACAAAGTTAACGTCCATTTCTTTCACCCAAAGAGAGGTGAAAGAAGAGATGTGTTTTTTGTTAACACTGTTACCGGTTTAACTTTCAAAACCAAACGTCTTGGTAGCGTGGTGTAAACATTTGGTGTGAACCCAGATGAAACCTGCAGTACTCCCGTCAGGACAGCTGTCATCTCTACACACAGCTGTAAACCAGCTTTTGGCGCAACACGGTACCAGCGTGCCTTTAGCACACATGCTAGAAACACATGGTCGTGAATTCTTCCTCAGAACAGGCGGAGCATCTCGTCACTTGCCTCCACGCCGACGTGTACATCGGGATACAGCACCAGTCTGGGACACATGAATGAGCTTTTACTATCATGAGCTTACAAGCAAACCTGTGAAATATGAATCACACATAAGTCTTCAAGTGTGAACTGTGACTTAATGAAGCTTAACTGTACTACGGCATGTAATATTGCTATATTGGTGCCGGATCACTATTGAAACAGTTCACATGGAAGCTGATGCTGAAAACGCTGATTGTGCACGGATTGTGCAGTGCAATAATTGTTCCCCAACTCAAGATTCAAGCCTTAATTTCAGCTCTCATATTAGGATAAAATCAACAACTGAGTACCCTCGGGTGTGAGGCTAAAACCACTTCAAATTAGTGGAACGTGGGCTCAGACTATGTGCTGTAATTTCACTTCTGACACGGTTTCAATGACAAAAAAAAAAAGCCTCAATGTGCATTTTGTGCACGGTCAGAGTGATGATGAGTAGAGATGTCTCTGCCATCCTGTCCTTCATGCACAGGCACTACACTTCAGGTTGTATATTTCAACAGGCTCCCGGTTGCTCATTTTACCGTGTTGTCTTTTCAAGAGTGCAGCACGTGAAACATAAGCGTACTGGATCATGTTGTGACTGATTGAGTTACACGTGTGGCCGGTACGGCGGATTCCACTCATTTCAGGGGTCACACATCTCTTCTCACAGCAAGATGATGTAACAGAAACACACTGGTACCATCCCGGGCTCATCTTTCCTCAGTATCCTGATCTGGTTAGTTAAATTTGCTGCAACCTTCGAATCCTTATTACTTAACAGGTGAAACATGATCCCCTTCACTAACTTCTCTCCATTAAACCCTAAATGCAGCAGAAGGCTTCGTCCAATGCAGTCCAACCGACTCAACTGGAGTCCCAGTCAGAGTGTAACCGTGTGTATTATACAGCTCTCTGTCAGGCTCCATTCTGATTGGTCCAGTGAAGTCCACTATGATCAATCGTTTTCTTGATAATAACCATTGATCTTCATAACGGAGAGTGTTTGTTGATGTGTTGCCTTGCTAATTTGTATGACTATGCCAAGAGTTGCCAGCATTCCTTGCTCACTATGTGAGGTTTCATAATTCGTGGTTATGTGAAATTTAACTTAAAGTCCAAATGCGCTGCTATGATTTCTTTCCATTGTTTACATAGTTAGGCAACGTTAGCACAGTAGCAACAATGGAAATATTGGGACCGATGGGACGACTATCTCAATGGAAGCTTATATATTTTATACCTTATTTATTTCTTTAGCTGAATAATAAGTGGGATAACATATTGTCAGTCAGTCAGGTGATTATTGAGGAATAAACCCTGGCTGAATGATCAGGACACTGATCACAGGCTGTGACTCCATGAAAACTAAGGTGCCCGGCAAATTAGTGTTGCTTCGCGCTGCCAAGTGGACTGGGCCAGCGTCCAGAGGCCAGGTTCAACAGTCTGATAATGAAGAAGTAGTGACAGGACGGGCGAGATGCTGCAGAGGCAAACTGACGGCAGCACAACATTCTACAACAGCAAGAGGCCATTAATCTTTGTCCCCTAACTCATGATGCTGACTGCAGCATTGCTGCACTGCTTGTGAAAATAAACAGCTTTATTGATTTTCCTATTAAAAAAAGAAACAAGCCGCACTCAATTGCTTAGAATACCACCCAAGGGGCAAAGCCATGGTTTGTTTCAAGATGAAAGCCAACATGCTACAATACGATCACTCTGTCGATCATAAAGGCAACTTTCACAGACACACACTGTCTAATTATTACCGACATCCAGCAGAGGGTTCCTCTGATGAGCTGCGCACGGGCAAAAACCATGCAAGGACAACTTTATGTGCAGTTTCTTATAGTTACACCGACTTATTTACAATGCTGTGAAAGGTCAACGTTTCTTTAAAATGGTACATGGTTCGATTTATGGACAGTTGGTGTCACATGGTGTCACCATATCAGCATATACCAGGTAAAACTCTTCCCAAGGCCTTTTGCATAAACTGTTACAATTTGAATAAAGAACAATGTCTACTCCGAGGTATTTTGATGTAATGTCACCGTGAGTGTTCTGAAATGTCCCTATTGATTGAATACATCATTATTATGATGATTTTTATTACATTCTCCTTTAATAGGAGACCATTCCAACAGTTCTGCAACTTCTCCTGAGTGGGTTGTCATGAAAAAAGAAAAAAAAAAAGACTCGAGGACCTCAGAACAACACTGCACAACGCTCTAAGATGTACTCCCCCGTCTGTACTTTCATTGTTTTGTCTTTTGAAGTACTTTATACAGAGCAGGTCTGTAACTTTCCTGATAGCCATTTTGTTGGGACATCTCTGGTTTGTTGCAGCCTTCCATCTCCATGGTTCCGTCCTGAAGGACATACACAAACACAGGCAGGCCCTTATCCAATCCACACATAAAAGCCCCTCTCCAGCATGTTTACTGGCTCTGGCTGAATATGGAAGCAGGAGACAGCGGTCTCTGCAGCCCGTTGTGTGACCTTGGCACACTTACAGCCAAGATACAGAACTAAAGATAAAGCCTGTCCTTTTCTCGACACCCATCTGTATTCTGAACACCTTCACACACTTGGATCACACGCCACTGGGGATTTAACGTGTCATTCTTGAATGAAAGCAGGTCTAACCTGTGAAAGCAGTGGAAAATCTGACCCATATGAAGCAAGAAGCTCTTTACGCCGAGCAATTACGTACACCTTAATGGAGTCTGAAAGGCTTTCAGCAGAATCAGCCTAAATGGATCAGGTAGTGCTGCGATCAATAAGGAGGGACTGATGGACCTCAGCTGAGGAGAGTAAATCACAAATGATACCATCACACAGTTCCAATTAGTTTTTGCTTCGTGTCACACAGACACATCGTATTTATAGTTTTAAATTACCCCTTTAGCTGACTCATGATGTGTGAAAACACCAAATGCTGGAAACTAACACTCCACGGCGGTATGGACTACTACCCATGTGTGAAGAACAATATTTAATCTGTTGTCTTGTGATGGGATCAAGGGTCAACCCTCCCTGTTACTGCGTTGTTATGTCAGACTCATTCGCAACTGTGAGCAATAAACGCTGAGAACGACAAGCCTAGCCTCCACGCCCTCCGAGATGAGCGCAGTGTCAGGTGTTCTCATTAACAGTACAGCTGGAATTCTGTGGATCATCAACATATCTTTGTAATCTGGAACAGTAAGCTACTTTTGACAGGTCATCGCAACAGTTTGTACTCTTCCCCAACAGTACCGAGATGGCGGAGCGGTCGGCTTTGACCTGACAGTGCTGTGTGTGTGAAGATCACACACGGTTTGCTCTCAGTCTGGCCTCTGTGAACAGCTGATAACAGTGTGCCTATGGCAACACGCATGGCCGCATTGTCTCCCATGACTGTGTTTAACGCGGCGCACGGCCAGAACAATGACAGACAACCTGGGACATTAATAATGGATGTCAACGTGTAAGAGGACGGTACACAAAATAGAGCCACGCGAGGGTGACAGGCAGGAAAAGGCATCTCACACACACTGAAACAGAGAAAACACACATTGAAGGAGAGTTCTTAACACAGTCCAAAGAGAGACGGGTTGAGCCAACAGTTGGTAAACATTCCCAGTGTGGGACTGACGTAGCCATTCCTGTAGACTGTGGGAGGGAGCTGGCCGACTCCTTCCTATCTGTTCTCCCTCTAAACTGAGGGGCCCACTGCAAGGGGGCCAACCCACAGCCTCATCAACGCCACCAACTCATCATCAACAAACACTTCTCTCTGGAAGTTCAATAAGAAAGGACAGTCGGAGAGGTGTTCCAGTGCGTCCAGTGAATAACACATAACATGTGTTGATAAAGATATTTGATGTCATTTCAGAGATGACAGCAATATTCCTGTGATTTAGCAATTTACCGTGACGTTTCCATAGAAACCAAGTCACTGAAAAGGCTTTTTGTCATTTGTAGCATTCTGATATCGAGATAATTAATATTCATTGAACAGGTCCATACACCTTTGAAGGGACCTGGTACCATTACTTCAACAGCACAAAGATAGAAGTTGGGCATGGTTAGGGCTAAACGTGTCATCTGGATTCCTAAACAGAACTGAGTTGTGCTCTACTTCTTCAACATATTCCTGCAGGTGATAGACCCGGTAAGTGCCAAATATCTCTAAATGCTCCAACGTACACAAACAAATGTCAGTGACTTCATTTGGACACAAATTTCCTGCAATATCGTTTGAAGTGTTACCTAAATGTGCAGTTCCCTCCCATTTCAAGGACCCCATCAACCCCTCCCATTCTCCCCAGTGTCCCCACTCCCTG
>OMNV01002231.1:19657-38021 GCA_900303265.1 Brotula barbata
TAGATCGTACGGGGTTCATCACAAATTATTGTTTTTTTTTTTTATGAGTTTTTAAAATTAACCCTGATATTTCACTATGTTGATCATTTCCTTTCTCTTATGCCACTGGTTCTCAAAAGTGTAGTATGTGTGCCACTGGAGGACCTTGAAGCACCCCCTGGTGGTATCCCACACATGTGATTTAAGCCCGCTTTCAAGCTTCTTCCTCATTTTTTTTCACCACTGGGAGAAATTTGTTCACACTTGTTGGGTCTCTGCTCACATGGTGTGATGCATTTCGTGCTGATCCAAACGGCTTATAGGCATTACATCAATTTTTATTGACACTGAGAAATTGATGTCCTAATATTATAGGGTGATTGACAACTTTTATATATATATATTTTTTCATTTACATTTTTGTTATGTAAAATGTTTTGTTTGATGTGCACATAGGTACTTTGACATGTTGATCAATATTTTGTATTCATTTTTGGTGTCTTTATGAAGTGAGTCATGATTTTTTTTCAACTGATCCTAGAGCTCAGTGTCTTATATTATTTATCTATTTGCATTCATTCAATCTGTTGTACTGGCTAATTTGTCAGTGAACCAGCTTTGAAAGCAATTTCCACTAAAATCCATCACTTAAATGAATCTATTCATCCAACACAATAAAACAGCTCCTATAAAAAAACGGTTTTATTTTGAAAGAATGACAGGAGCCAGGGGTTCTAAATACAAAACAAATAGCAGTCCAACAGAATTGACCAGCTTGGTGCAAGAGCATAAACATACAACTGCAAATCCATAATCTGAATTATTAAAGCATTCTGTTTTGTATTATTTTAGCCTGAAACAAGCCTCCAAGTAAGACTATTTCAGAGTAAGAAATAACAGCAAGGTTTAACAATGCCAAACACATTTTCAATTACAATAAGGGACAAGACATTCTGTTACAACCTCTTGCAGTGCACTCAGCGGTGTTACTGTGTTCACTAATAGAGGGCTAAAGTAACAGTATGTTACTGCCTATACTCTGTAAGGTCAGTGGTTCATGCACATCAGAAACATCACTGTACATGCAATCAATTTTCCATGGAATCTATTGTATGCTGCGATAAATCAAAAACTTGACCAACTCAAACCTTTTAAAACAATTCCCCTGCTCAACTATTTAGGAAGGACAACACAAGTGTTTTTACAGTTTAGAGTACACTATGAGACAAATCATTCTCTTAATCAAACCCACGCTTCAGTATGTACCACACCCGTAAAAAGAAAACAGACTTAGGAATTAACAATTTGTACATTCTAAAGCTGAACGAGGTTAATGACAAACTTCCAAGAATGAGAGGGAAAAATTGAGCCCCCGTTTTCAGGACATCTGGGATGGAGACAACTGGGCCTTCCTCATGGAGCGCAGGGCCTTCTCTCGTAGGTGTTTCTCCAAGTCGTCCAAGGTGTCCTCTACCTCACTCTCCGACTCCTGTATCAAGATTAACATCTCACTGTAACTAAGCAAAATAACCAGAATGAAGGAACATGATAGAAAGTCTTCACATTGTTGCTTAAACTAAAATAAATAAATAAAATCACAGACTTCACCTTTCTTGAGTCTCCATCCTCTTCCACGACTGGATTCTCCTGAACATCTTCGGTCACAGTGACTCCACTTTTCTCCTTCTTATGCTTCTTATGTTTCTTGTGTTTCTTCTCTTTCTTGTGTTTCTTTTCCTTCTTCTTCTTCTTTTTCTTTCCGCTGGTGTCAACGTCTGAATTCTGTAAGCAGAGAACACATCGAGATTAATATGACACAGTTTACCACAATGACGACATTAATGAGGCCACACTGTTGTTCCCACTGATCTTCCCACCCTCTTATTAACCAAACAACAAATCCTTATTAAGTTGTTTGGTTAAGGGGTTTTGTTCACAACCATTATCACCTTTGATCATCATTTTTGTCAGCAAGCTGAAATGACAAACCTTGCTTGGCGACTGACTTCCAGAACCACTGCTGGCCTTCTTGGCTGGTGGTGGTGGTGTCCTGCTAGCAGAGCGTGATGGTGAGGGGGAGGCGGAGGGAGCAGCCGGGCGTTTCTGAGCTACTGCTGGCTGTGGGGAAAGCGATCTGGATCTGGATGACGCTCTCCTCAAAGGCTGAGGGCTCTGAGGGGATCTACATAGAAGAAGGGATAACATCAGGACAAGAACAGTGGCACATAAACAATAATAGTACATGAGAAAAAGACTCGACAGCCGATTGCCTTGCCTACCTCTGATTGTTCCGTGGCTCTGGGGTGCGGGACACTCTACGGATGGGCCTGCCAGAGCGGGATGGGGACTGCTGCCTCCGCTGGTTGGATGGAGATGCATCAAAATGTCTCTGTGGACTGTTGGAACCCCTAATATTGCGACTGCGGTTAGCAGGGGATGGAGAGAGGCGACTGGACACTGCAATGGGAGATCGCGTGTCCCTGCTTGGCCGAACTGAAGGCAACATCGGGCTCCTCCTGTGTCTAGGAGGAGATGTTGAAGAGGGAGGTGTGCGTCGCTTTTGAGGAGGAGAACTCCTGCGCTTGGGGGATCTGGAGGGGCGTCGCTTGATCCCTGGGGAAGAACGTTTTGTGGGAGAGCTGGATAGCTTCCTTTTCTGAGGGGGCAAAGGAGAGGGGCTGTAGCGACGCTGGATAGGAGGAGAATATCGCCTAGGAGATGGAGATCGTCTTCGTGGAGGTGGTGAAGGAGACCTGTAAGGCAAAAAAGACAGTTCAAACATTCATTTCATCTACTATTATGTCAAACAATGATACATTTAAATGGTTACTATCACCATTGTAGAACGTCATACCTGCGTCTGACAGGAGATGGTGATCTGCGACGTCGTGGTGGAGAGGGGGAGCGACGTCTGCGCACTCCAGGAGACGGAGAGCGTCTTTTCCTAAATGAGCACAATAAACTTTTAAATGATAGAGATAAATACACCAAAAACAGAGAAATTGATCTCTTTTAAATATCATAAGTTAAATAATTCAGATCACAAAAAAAGAGGTCTGACCTTGGAGAGGGATCCCGGTGTCGTCGCCGAGGTGAAGGTGTACGACTGCGTCGTCTCCTGACATCACCATTTCTAGTGCCTGGCCCTCCTACTGGCCTCTTGGGTGCCTCATCCTCTGTGGAAGAAGAGCCTGAATCTGAAAAGGATAGAGGACATGAACAGTTTCTGTAATAGTACCTTCATATATCCAGTTAGATCTAATGTGTATCGTGTATAGAACAGAGATAAAAAATGACTGTTACCTGACGAAGACTGTTGATTCTGCCTGCGATACTGACGCCTCTGCTGAACTGAATCTGAAGTTGCCCCTTTCCCATTTTTATCCTCCTCTGAAAATTAGAGGATTGAATGTTCCATCAAAACACAGACAATTAATGTGGCTTTGATTTTGCCATGTCAAGTTAGACCTCACATTTATATTTTTGTCCCTGCCGTTACTCGTTTCTGCTTACTCTGTGTCAAGTGACACATTACTATATTTGGACTCAATCATCTACATATTGTTTAAACACAATTATGAAAGCAGAAGCACAATCGGAGCGCTGCTAGATTTATTGCTGCACTGTTGAAATCAACCATTTCCTATAATAATGCAATTTGTTGGCATTCTTACGCAAAATCAAAATTCAACTAAATGCTATACATACCCCCAATTTTAACAATGCCAAATTAATAGTCCACTGCATTGTTTTTCTATGCAGTTACTGTACCTAAATTTTACAAAGTTGAGGTTCTATAAGAGGGTGACGATTGTAAACTGATTAGATGCATATTAGAGGTGTGCACCTGCTCTGTTCATTTTTATTCTTCAAACACTTTCAAATAAATGCATACCTGACTCGGAACCTTCTGAGGGTCTGGGTTTAGGATTGTCAGATTGAGAATCACTCCTTTCTCCTTGTTTTCTCTTTAAACCTGGAAAAACAGAGGCACCTAAATGAATAGATTCACTTAACATAAACTCACATCTTCAGTGTGGTTTCTGCAATCAGATCTTACCTCCACATCTTTTCATGTTTTAAATGCAAAAAGGCTTGCTCCAACCAAATGTTACTTATACACTAGTTATTGTTGATTTAAGCACCTAATCAAACTCTTAAGTCACAGAAGACATTTGACTGTACTCCTGTAACAGTAAGTGATTACAGAATGGGACAGCATCTTGTTCCTATCAATACACTGTGACTTAGGGCCCAGAATATTATTATCAGCTGTATGACTTGAGTCAGATGAATTATGGAAGGCCAACTACTGGACAAGACACAAATCATTAGCAAATTAATAATATTGTAGAAAATAGTAAAAAGACTAAAAACAACATAGGGTGTGTGTAGTACTACCCAACGCACTAGATAAGACATTTATAGACAGTATTGTGTATGCGACGCTATGCTACACCTAATTAACTAATGTTTGAATCAGTCTATGGCCTTAGTCAATGGGCCAAATACAATCTCAAAGGAAAAAGTCTGCAGAGTATGGAAGAATAAAGATCTTCATACCTGATGATCTGGGTGGGGATGCAGAGCCACGGCCCCTTCTAGCCCGGGGTGACGGTGATCGTCTGTCCTTCCCAGGAGGGCTGAGAGAAGATTCAGGACGACGGAGTGGTTTTCTGGGTGGCGTGTTGGATATTCTCTTCACTGGCTTCTTAGGCGAACGAGAACCAGAAGAGCTGCTGCCAGAGGATGAAGCAGAGCGAGAGTGCCTCCTGCAGGTCACAGTACATCAATAACTTTATATTTTAAAATACTGCTTTAATATTGTGCCATTGGAAAAACTGTCAATTATACTATTATTAACCAACGGCGTTTTGCTTTGCTGCTCTCTGACCTTCCAGGAAGGTCAGAGATCAGAGAAGAAGTTCTACGTCTGTGATTCTGATTATGTTCCGTGTGATAATCTGCCAGAGGGGTGTTGATTTAACTCTATTATCATTTTTGAGGTTGTGGTAATAGACCGATGTACCGATACATGGCTCTTTCTAACATTGTGTCTCATTTCTGTGACTGGTAAATGTTGAATTGATTCTTACAATGTCTAAAACGTATAAGATTCATTAAAGCTGTTGGATCGCATTACACTGTGTGGCACACAGAGCAGTACCGTGCACCTGGCAATGCACTGACCTGCGGATAGGGGAACGTCTGTGTCTGTGCCTGGCGGTGGGACCACCACGCCTGGGCGGACTCCTACGACGAGGAGACATTCTCCTCCTGGGACTTGGTCTTCTACGAGGTGAGTAAGATCTACATTGGGAGGAGAACAGTTTACTCCCAACAGTCCAACAGGTGAGACAAGAAAATGAAAATGAACAGGAAATGAGACAGATAAGACATTTTTATTCAAAACTTGGATGTCAGAAAACTTCATCTGAGTAGTGGAGCATCTCGTTTTCCATGGACAAAATCATATACCACAATCTGCTCGCTTTCAAGTTAAGACTTTCCTTTAACATTTATACATTAACATAACAGGGCCTAAACACACAATATTAAGTGTCAAGAATTACCTAGAGCGTGAGCGACGCCTACGAGAGCGAGAATGGGAACGTGACCGGTGACGAGGTCTGTCCCTCCTGCTGTCCTTCTCCCTTTCTCTGGACTTTGGCCTCTCATCCTTCTTAGTCTTTTCTGGTGATTGTTCTTTAACTTGGGTCACCAAGTCTGCTGCCTTTACTGCCTCCACAAAGGCATCACTTCAAGGCAAAGAAAAAGTAGAAACAGTTACTTTTATAGGGTTGGTTTACAAAAAATAACATCTTTGAATTCTTAAATTTCAAGAATCTAAAGGAAGTACTCTGCCCACCAAGTAGCCGAAGCTTCTTGGACAACTGGTTCAGGCAGGGCCCTTGCTGATGCATCTGGCTCCACATCTTGCTCCACGGGTTTTGGAGGCAACTGCATCAGGGGTGGAGGGGGTGAACTGCCAGCAGCTGGACTGGACTTGCGTCTGGGAGAACGTGAAAGACTGCGCTTCCTCTCTCGCTTCACTGGGGACCTTCGCCTTGGTGATGGTGATCTTGTCTTTCGCCTGGACATAGAAGAACCAAAGAGAATAAGGATGCGTTTTTACTAGATTATTTTTGTTGGTGGTTAATGGTTACTTTGCAATAAGAACGTCTGTACACTGAACAAAAACAATTTGTTTCACCTCCTTGGGCTCTTTGACTGAGCCCTGTCTCTGTTGTCCTTCTCCCGCTTATCCTCGTCCACCTTCCTTAGAGAAGCAAGCTTCTCCTGTTCAATCTGTTAGAATTTACAAAAAGGGTCAACCATCACTGCCTCAACATTCACACCGGTGAATAAAATGTAAGTACAGCAATTTAAGTCTGATGAACTAAAAGGGGATCTACAGCCCACAAAAACTTGGTGAGTAGTGTTGCAAGGGGAAACAGGCCTATATGAAATTCATTAAGCCATTACCCACAACAAACCAAAAACATTTGTTTCCGAGTGATGAGTACTATCCTTGCTATTAAAAAAAAAACAAACCTAATCCTTTAAGCAGAAGAAAATATTCAACCAAATTTGGTAGTTCAGGGAATATCTCACCTGTCTCTGTTTTATTTCCTCTTTCTTCTGTTCCAGAAACGCAGAGGGGATACCAGCAATGTTCTCTTGGGCACTCAGCAACAAAGGCCATAGGTCCTTCATGAACTCCCGTGCATTCTTTCCATTCAGGAAGCCTGTCAGGTTGATCTGCATCGTCTTGCTATCAGGGTGCTGCAACACACACATGAAGGGGAAGAGAAAAGACAATATGGCAGTTGAAACATGGAAAAAATAAATCTGGAAAAGGTAGGCTCCTGCTAACAGGACTGCCTACTGCACAGCCCTCACTAAACTACACCTGATATCTATGCATATTTAACCATATTTTTAAAAATTAAGACATTGACTACAATATTCAACATCTCTTGTTTGAATACTAGGCTCAATAACCTATGGTAATGAGGTCATGATGGATTTAATCATACTCACAAACTCATGAAACTGAGAATGCGAGCTACCTGAGGGGAGACATAAATAGCAACATAAACTTCTCCAACTGCATGCAATATTGCGCTTATGCCATGTCATATTCTATTCTTCCCCAGGTATACAATTATTTTCTTGTCATTTTTATTTCCTCATTCCCACCCCAACTACCTCATATTGCTTTGTTCCTGCACACCCCTTATTTTCCAGTCTCCCCACAGTCTACGCTTCAGGAGATAAACAGAAAGCCACAATACAGGAGTGCATTAAAACCCAACACTGCAAGTACAGTTCCGGTGTCTTCAGTGAGTCCCGTGGAATCAGTGGGTACGGAGCTCCCTTGGCTTGCTTCCGCCTCCCTACTGCTTGAGACTCAACCACCTTGAGCTTAATGTTATATCATTTATCTAAATTGCAAGAGACGAACAAGCAATAATGAGTACACAGTTATACAAAATATTGGTTGTATTTACACAACTGATTCAAGAAATAGTATGAGATACCGTAATCTTCTGGCTTTTTAAAGGGTCAACAGCTCATTATTAAAATTCTCCAAATTATATAACAAAACAAAAAAAAACAAAAAAAAAAAAACATTAGAATGCTGAAGCCTCTTTTACTCTTATCAAAACAAGTGAAAAAGATACCTCTGTGGTATGCAGCACCTTAGAAAAAACACTTAAGCTGATTACACGTGTATTATACAGTAGAACTCGCATGCAACTAAGCTTTGGAATAGAATCCTAGCCTTATAGTATGAAGGATGCTATAACTTAACTTTTTTTTTTATTATCCAAAATTCACTTTTCCAGAATAGAAGTTAACTATATATTACATAGTAAAATGCTAGTGAGTAAGAATATAAACAATGGAGGTCTCTGGGACACGTTTGACTACACCTCTTCTATGTAAATCTTAACATAAAAACTATTATTGTCTATAGAATAGGGCACATGCAGTTTTCAGTTTTTATAATATGCGACCTTACATCGGTGGATCTTAGCATTAGTGTTAGTAGGTGGTGGATGGGGAATTTGGGTCAAAAACAAATCTCAATGAACTCTGCAGTATCTAGAGAAAGTAATGAAAGAAACCCATTACTCTTACCAATGGGTTATTGCAAATATTTACTGCCTTTTGTCCACCTACATTCACAGGGAGTTGGAACTATTTAATGATGCACTGCAAACACCTGTGGAGAATATAACTATAGTATTGTACAGGTGTGTCTATCACCGAAATGATATAGTTGATCCCTGCGTACAACTCACCTCAAACCACACACTGCATCATGAAGGGAGAGTTGGGCTCAGTGACTTTGGGCTCAGGAGAGAGCTAATTAGGTGTTGGTGCTATACTTCTGATGCAAGGTATAACATCCATATTGGTTCAGGCCTTTTAAATCATAAATCACATCATCATTAGAAGACTGCTGAATAAAGGCATGTTCTCACATAACAGCAAAAACACAGTTATGTCATTAGAAATCAATTTTATACCAATTGATACTTTCCGCATTCAGTTTGAAGTGTTTTACTAAAATGTGCATTATTTGCTTACATCGCCTTCTTACTGACTAAGCAATACCCTGCAATTCTTGACAGTTCTGTAAAAACAAAACATGCCCACAACAGAAGACATTACCTTCTCCTCAAGCTGATTAAATATGAACTCTATGACGACGTCATCCTCAAAACCCAGAATCTCTGTCACTCGCTTGGTAATCCAAGGTTTGATGACTTCCAGGTTCACTTTGGTCATGTCCACCTAATAATCAACCAAGCAACATACAGCAGCGGGTCAACTACGTGTACACTTACATGAAACAAAGAACCAGTTCATTGAATAAGTCTTTTCACATTACTTACCCTTTAATAATTAAGTCTTGAGATTAAAAAAAAAAATAGAAACCATTACAGTAACGCTGTCTTAGTTTACTTAATTTAGGACATTTAATAATTTGATACTACTTTCTGCAAAAATTCTATTTGTTCCAAATGTGGCTGGTGGAGAAAAAACAAACACAAAAGTGGCTGACTGGGTTATCGCATATTTACCACATGTCAAGTGAATAGCTTACATGTAAAAAAAAAAAAAACTAAAACAAAAAAAATAAATGGAGGCAAGTGTACCTTCTTGTCCAGACATTCTGCAAACTTCAACTGCTTCAGCAGTTTCTTCTGCTTGTTGCTGAAACGGTTGTCTTGCTCCGCACTTGTCCCCTAAAACGTAAACACATTTAAATCTTAAATTAAAATGCTTGATTGTTGTGACAAACACAGC
The DNA here is from genome assembly GCA_900303265.1 of Brotula barbata. Taxonomy (NCBI): domain Eukaryota; kingdom Metazoa; phylum Chordata; class Actinopteri; order Ophidiiformes; family Ophidiidae; genus Brotula; species Brotula barbata. The sequence continues at coordinate 28,961 of OMNV01002231.1, forward strand.
TACATTCATTGGTCCACGTTATAGTACACGGTGACAGGGACTTGAAATGTCTTCTGTAACACCATCGAACACAACTTCCGTTATAAATGCCCTGGGCCTGCGCACGCCTGTTTGACAGGGAAATCTAAATAATAATGTGGTATCTAGCATATCTAGTGGAGAGATTTGTGTGAAACATAAAAATTTTTAATGAAATTAATTTGTGTTACATAAAAGTGAACGGACTTCGTCTGTGAAATTACACCGATATTTACTGGGTAGACTAACGTTAGCCTGCTAATCGCCTAGCAAATCGAAACGGCCAGCTGAAAAGCTAATGCTATGATGGCTAACTTGACGGACATAGTTTGCTTTAACGGGATAACAATAGTCGCACTTCTGTCGACAACAGCGAATGCATCTTGGAAACAACAATCCGCGGGTCAATACGTAGAGGCTAACATTATTTAATTAGCAGTCGTGACCAGCTCACATTGGCAGGAGATGCGCCGCCCGGGCGCCATCTTTAGCAAAGACTAACAAGGGAGCCATTGCTAGCCACCTCGGTTGACGCGACTATTTGCTGCAAGCATGTAACTGTCATTTTGGATATACTGTTTAGTCTAGGTACACCTACGTTAAACAGAAACAATATGTACTAAATTCTTTCTATCTGGTAACTAATATACACGACGGTACATACGCACGTCGACCGGGACACGAGCAGAAACTAAACCTTGCATGTCTTCAGTTGATAGTCGGAGCCTTAACCATGCCATTACAAGCCGGATGGCGGACAAGTACATGTTATATTTTTTAGCCAAACGCAAGCACATCTCGCCATGCAACTTCAAAATACCAAAACGAAACCAAGTAATGAATTAAAATGACTTACGCGGAAGAATCCCGCGTCCATTGTTGAAGGAAATGGATTTGTAAAAGCTGTTGATGACAGACGTGTGTCTCCGTTGATAAAATGAGTCGTCAGCCGGATCAAGAAAGTGCGCCTCTGGAGGACACAGTGGGTACTACTAGTGACAGGCTGACGATGCCGCCCACATTTCGTCACTCGTGACGAATGAAGCCACGTGGTTTTGGTGGCCGAATTGATAATAGTCATATACTGTCATCAAACAGTAGTGCATAAGAAATACGCAAATAGTAACGTTCCAAATCCACCATCTTTCATTTGGTAAACAGGCCAGCAGAGAGAATTGGGATTTCCTTCAGTGCCAGATTGCTGATTGAACTATTAGCCACTAGGGGGCGGTAATGCACCAATAAACTGGTCTACCAAGCGCCACTAATTTATCGTAAAAACTTTTATTATAAATTCTCGTGAAAAAACCAAAGGTTACAAAGATACCAAATGTATCAAGGGGGGATTGCATAAAATTATCCAACAATCCAGAATACAAAGAATTCCAAGGGAAATAAAAAAAATAGTAAAGTAAGGGTTAGTGCAATAGAATCCTGGGCCTTTTTTAATCACAACCTCTCCATTCATCACGTTACACCGTAATCAGTACTGTCTGGAAAAATAACAGCTTTATTGATAAAGGTTTGATTCATAGCACACGTTTGCAAAAAAAATGGTTCACTAGTGGTACTCTTCCACAACCAAAATCACCTTGCTGGTTAATAAAAAAAATACTTCATGTTACAGCAAATTGAATGCAGTTTGTTAAGTTACAATGTATGATTTTCCTTTAAATCTGTCATATAAATAATCAGAGGTAATGAGTACCGACAGCAGTGTTCAGCATGACTGGAAGTGGTAAATCAACATTTGGACCTACGGCTGGATCTGTTTGGACAAAACCAATTTATAGTTTTTAATTATACTTTGGAGCATCAATTTGCCAAATTTCGCAGTAGTCATGTTTAACATTACATAGATTGCAGTATAAGTGTGTGTGTGTGTGTTTACGACACATTTATGGGAGTAATTGGCAACAATGTTTTTTTCTGACAAGTTTTCAGATTAGGCTTTGATCAGTCATTATTGTCCAGAAGTAAATACATACCCATTCCAAAAGATTGTTAGAATGCAAGATCAGATTCAACTACTGATCTGGTGCTGCTCTAAACGTTTGTTGTTGTATTAAAGACTTTGTATGGACGCTGCATAACATTTTAATACAGCATAACATCCCTGTCCTTAAACCAGACTTCAGGATGACCTGGGAATGATCATGGTATCGATTCCCATCTTGTCCTATAGTGATCTGTTGATCTACAACCTTTTAAGGAATGACAGCTGTATAATTTCATCTTTGTTATAATGGTGTGGTAGAAACATTTTACAAATTAGGACTTCCAAGTCAGAAAATAACCCCTAACATTTGCTGATCCATCTGGCAACAAGACACAAACAAGACCAAATCTGAAGAATTAACAACAAACGGTAACGTTCCCTGAAAATCAAAATAATTAAGTGTGCGTGTTTGTATGCTTGTGAATGTGCATGTATGTGCTGGTGTGTGTGTATCTGAGAGAGAGAGAGATACTGGGTGGGAGACTTTAGTCTTTTACATATTGATTGTTTCTGGTTAAGGATTCTCATTTTACAAAAACTGGTATTATGTTCCAGAATTATAAAAGCTTCTACTTCAAACTCATTTCATTCATTGCATTGTATGTTAATGCAGGCGGTAAAAGCAATTTCTCGTAGTCTCTGTGAATCAGGGTTTGTTAGCTGACTGGCAAACCCTCATTGGTCCTCTTCTCGCGAATGGATTGCAGCATGTCCAAGACCAGTTCTTCAAGGCCAAAGCCCGGGGCCCAGCCCCAATCCCTCCTAGCATTGGAGTCATCGAACCTTACTGGCCAGCTGTCTGCTGCAAAGTAACAAAGGGACCCTGTTAGGTGTATGTGTAGTACTGTAACAACAGGTAGCACGGACATTCTGCCTGTGTTTCATCTGCTATGGAACGATGATAGAGCAGGTAGTTAATAGATTTTGGTGGGCTCATAGATTCTTCAAAATGTGGATTTCAGAAAATTCTGCCGAAAAATGTACACACTGTTGTTTTTTGTTCGTAGTTGGATGTGATGTGTGTGATGTCTGTTGGACTTCCAGGAGGAGTAAGGTAGCCTCAAAGATGGCCAAAGAATGACAAAATATTCACAAATGTCGTGATGACCCCTGTGGCACAAGTCAGGAAATTTGTTTCGTCCCATCAGGTTTGGATGGACGGATGGATAAATGAACGAAGCCCACGATTCCTGAATGCTAGGTGTCCGTGTTGTGTAAGACATACCAATGGTCTGGCGGACAGGGTCGGGATTGTAGGTGACCTTGAGGTGAGGGAGATGCTTGCGAATTTCTTGAGCCACCTCCTCTGGGGTGAAGCTCATGGCAGCAATGTTGTATGTACGCAGGGACAGCTGGCAGTCTGAAGTCTGCATGAACTCTATTGTGGCACGGTGACAGTCAGAGATATGCATCATGGGAAGGCGAGTATCAGGGCGCAGGTAGCACTCGTGGTGACCCGTGCTAAGAGCATCGTGGAACAGCTGAACGGCATAGTCTGTGGAAACAGATGTGAGCAGTGTATGGTTCAACAGAAATAATGACTGGTGTGTCTTTGAGGTGGAGTAATACCTGTGGTTCCTCCCCCAGGGGCCGTGTTGACCGATATCACACCAGGGTAACGCAGGCAGCGAAAGTCCAGACCATATTTATGATGGAGATACTGACAGAAAGGAAGCGAAGAAGAGATACTGTAAATCAGTTAATGTCAGTGTGTTATTATTATCAACATCTGCCTCTACGTCCACGTGTTCATATCGTCGCACCTCCCCCATAAGTTCTCCATGTACTTTAGACACCCCATAGATGGTTCGAGGCCTTTGAACACAGAGGTCAGGAGCTGGGTCGCGTGGAGAAGAGGGACCGAAGGCTCCGATGGTGCTGGGGACAAAGAGGCGCAGGGAGTTCTCCAGGGCCAAGTCCAGCACGTTATGAAGACCTGAATGGACAGCAGAGAATTGAAAGAGGATCGTGAATGAATGACACAGTACAAGGCGTGCTGATCGTGGCTGTTTGGGTGGTACTCATGCACACCTGTGATGTTGATCTTGCGCGCCAAAGCTACATTCGCTTCACCAACAGCACTAAGCAGAGCGCTGTAGTGGACCAGCCAAGAGATGCGGTGATTGACGATCAGCTCTCTGAGATGTTTGTAGTCCAACACATCAGCGTATAAAAATGGGCCTGATAGGAGGAGAGAGGCAGGAGGGGAACATTACATAACCTCTTAAACACTGATAAGTAAGTACACTGTAAGGAAAAGAGTTCAGGGTTATTTTAAGGATTTGGATACATTTAATGTACATTTTCACATTAGTAACCCATTAATTGAGTGTACCATGTAGTAAAGGCATTAGAAAATAAAAAGGAATGAGATAATTAGTAAAAACACATGATGAAATAAGTAAAAATCTCACACTTTCTAGTTCAAAGTTCTGTTTAAAAAAACTCTCGGCTCTATTATAGTAACTTTTATTTTTGCAAGTTATGGCACTTCAATCTCTCTTAAAATTGTCTTTTCTAGATGTGTTTGGTTTCACCTTCGCTAGAATTTAAAATTAAAGGTAAGAAAATGAATGTTACTGGATGTACATTCTGTATAGTTGGTATAAACGCTGTATGGGAGCAGAAAATTTAATGTACGACTTGATTTCGCATACCGCTTCTGCAGACCTCTGGGGAAGGCTTCTTTATGTCTGACAGGATTACATTGTCTCGTCCATACTGATTCCTAGGCAGGAATATAGAAAGAATCAGAAATATTGAACCGCATACACCAAACACATGACGGTGCACGATGATTAATATAGGGTCAACATGGAACTTAATAGCAAACATAAGACTCCCTTTGACTCACATGACCACTTTTTTAGTGTAATATTTCAATCAAACTAATGTTTGGTCTCAGTAAAGCTTAATGTCTCACCTCAGTAACTGTGCCAGCCCCACACCCAGCTGTCCAAGACCACCTGCACACAACAAAAACAAGTTGAATATTGCAAATACTGTTTTTTGTTTTTTTTTAAGTTCTACTAAAGTGTTTCTTATGTAAATTAAACAAATGCTTTTGGTGCACCATGCCTCAGCTTTTCTGTTTTCTGCCAAGCTTTATCCAGGAACAAAGAGCAACAGGCTTTTATCTTCCCCAGAGACAGCCCCCGCCACCCACCCCCGGCTCTTTTATGACGCATCCACTGTCTGCACAAACCCTATTGTGATGGGTGAACATGGGGTTCCACTTCTACCAGACAGTGTAAACAACACGAAAAGAAAAACACCGTGCCACTGATGACACAATAAATCAATGTGTGAAACGCTGGTTCTTATTTGTGTGAACAAAGAGACGCCCGTGAGCAAGGCAGACCCTCATCGATCCAGGGCATCTGTGGCAGTGAGGGGAAGATTGTGGCTACGCTGACTAACGGCAAAGATTTGGTGTGTGTGAGTAAAGACGTATCACCTGTGATGAGGACACGAGGGTTGTCTGGAGGAGGCGGGGGGCTGACCCATGTGCTCATCTGCCTCGGCGAACGCCTGAACCTCCACTCAGGCAAACTCTGACAGGCTCGACAGAAGTGACCCAGCTGAGCGGCAGCAGGCACACAGAACCGCACACCCAACTGCATGTCCAGTGTTAGTCCTTAGCAAAGCTGAAGCGAACACACCCGCTTTCCAGATCCTACCGATCAAACACAATTACTACGATTCATGAATACATCAGGACATACAGCATGAGAGTTGAATGACATCACAGACAGCTGCACAAAGTTTACACACACACACACACACACACACACACACACACAAAGACACACACAAAACCGAAAAGCAACAAGGACAAGAAAGATTACCTGAGCGATGACAAAATCTGGAATCCTCAACAGATGAACCGATGATCAAGATTCGATCTGAGACTAACAGATGTATCTTGGCAGCTGCAAAACAATTCCCCTAATCTGACCTATAAAATGAGCTGATGCCACTTTAAAAAAAGGAGAAAAGATTACACTCTACCTGGTTGCTGTTTTACTGACCCAAGTAAGTTGTGAGAAGGTCAATAAGCATGTGTCGAAAGTCATTCTGGCCTTTGTAGGGCTTGTGGCGCTTCACCAAACAGGACTACAACCTCCACATTGCAAAGCTCCATGTGTGCAAACATGCTGTGCACAGGGATTTGTATTGTGAGGAGTGTTTAGCTGAGCTTAACAGGACTTAGAGCTGTATACAGTCCTCTATTGATCATAGAGGAAAATACTTGATGTTGTGATAAACAGAGATTACTATTAGATTAATGGAGGAAATGTCTCTGTCCTTGGGGAGTTTTTACAGCACTGAATATATTGAGGTCTAAATATCCTAAAGTGACGAGAAAACTGTGTTGATTCAAAAACAATTTTATGATAGATGACTGTAAAGAGAAACTTGAAACAGAGCAAGTTTTTGAGAACAGTTCCTCGGTAAAAAGTCATTGCTTATCGGTAACATTCCATCTTCTAAAACATATTCTGGTCTCAAGGATCCATCACGTCAGGCTAGGCAGTTATCTGTAAGTCAGAAATGTCCGGGGAGAGGATCAGTTTGTTCCACTCAGTGACCATGTGCCTTATTTCTTCCTGGGTTTCTTCCAGGTGACGCATCTGTGGGGTCCAGCGCAGGAAAAAACCTGAGGATGAGACCAAACCGTGGACCACAGTGGAACTGACTTGAATGTTGTGCAATCACTGTGTGTCTCGTTAGTGAAGACGTCAGTGATCGAGCATATATTTCATTTCCGAAATACGCAATCAAGGACAGATTTTCGCAAGTGTCGGGTTTCAATCAAAGCTCACCTTTCCAGAGCTGCAGGGACTGTGGGTGGACTGAGGGCCAGATTGCCAGCTCAGTGGGCTCATACAGCGGGTTGGTGTAGCTCTCTCTCACGCTGGGCCTGAGCAGAGCCCGGAACAAACAGTGAGTCTTCTCCTTCACTCGGAGAGCATTCCTATCGGAAAAGAGTGAACGACAACGTGTGAGATGGTTGGATCATGGAATAAAGGACGGCATTTTTCATTTCCCTTAAAATGACCTTTTTGTACAGATTTCCCCACTTTATATTTGGTGTCTTTGGAATCGTTGGAGTTTTCACCAGAATTTTAACTACGACTTTATTAGGAAGATGAACTCATCTGATACGGTTACCTCAGAGTCTATTAGAGAGTATAACCTTATAAGACTGGTAAATTCAAGCTTTTTACCTACACTAAACCCTGTGGTCCCCGCTGGACCCCTGCGGATTTTGTTCAGGCAATCAACAAAAGAATGAGTTCATTTTCCAGTTTTTCAGCTTCTCCCGTATCCAGTACATCTGTGTCGATCTGTCAACACAACCGGATGCACTGACCCTGTCTAGACACGGGCGAGAAGAATGCCTGACCTCTCCTGATCGTTGTTGCAGAGGAAGGTCCCGTAGTTGGAGGCGTAGGCTTCGGTTGCCAGCCTCAGCAGCAGCGCCTCGGTGAAGCCCAGCGCCAAAGGGAACTGACGCCACAGCTGCCACACACAGTCCATGAGCAGCAGAAACACCGGCGCCTCCTGCTGGAGACGAGCGTGGGAGTAGGCGGAACGAGCGCATCGCAGCCGGAAAGGGTGTCCGGCCTGGTGAGAGAGAATGTAAACGTCCTCGTCTTTCACTTTCACTATTCACATATCCACTCACTTTATACGACGATGCAACGTTTTATCTCTCACCTGTATCCACTCCCTCTCCAGCAGAGCCAGGAAGCCCTCTAGTGTTCGGCAGCATGGATCCATGATGAGCTGAGCCAGAGTGCTGATGAGCAACGTGGAGTCCGTCCCTTCAGAACCGTGAATCAGGACCGAATGACTGTCCCTGGGCAAAACCAATACAGGAACTAAATCACTGATCCTCTACACAAAAAGTAATAAGGAAGTAACGTCAACACTCAGCAGCTCAGTGAGTACGACAGACGTACAGAAATGTGTTAAATAATCCAGTTAATTCACGTCCAATCATTCACTATAAAGATCAAGTAAGATTTTAACGGTCCCGGCGATAGGTCCCGACCCATGTGATCCCCCCGTACAGGCTCCGGCTGTGGTACTGACCTCTCCACACACTCTGCCAGCAGGCCAGCTGTGGACAGAGCGGTTTGGACGTGAGACAGCCACTTTGAGTTTTCCAGCTTGCTCAGCCAACGGTCCATGTTGTGTGACTGATCGCCACAGGCCTCCACCAGTTTAATGAGGCTCTCCTGGAGCACTTTACCCCTACACACCCACACACACACACACACACACACACATAAAATCGTATATAAATGGGGATGGTTTGTCACAAAATTAGAAGAAACAACACCTACCATAACTATTCATGACCACTTTTCATACCATTCACACACACACACCTTTCCATCTGCCTGTGCAGTCTCTTCCAGCCAATGTAGCACGATTTGGACTCGAACCCGCCTCCAGTCATGCGGGCCTGCTGAACCTGCTGACTGGAGCGAGTGTCAATAATGTAGCCTTTGTCCGAGCCTCCCATCACCGCCTCTAGGAGGAGCTCATCTTCCCGGCAGCGCTTCCTATTGGCTCCTGTCAGTGGCTGACCGCTTCGCATGATTACCTGACAAATGATGGATTCGTGCTGTTAGTTAACTGAGCAGATTACAGCGACCCAGAAAGAGAAAGGCAGAGAGGGCCAGACCGCACCATGCCATTCTTCCCGTGGAGGTAGCACAGCACGGGGAATCGTCCTCCCTGTCTGAATTTAGCCACTTTGAGCAGCATGTCGTCGTCTATAACCGCTGGGACGATGACAGCTGAGGGGTAGGAGGGACACAGCGAGTAGTCTCTGTTCAGATCACTCAGTCTCCACCTGCCACGCTGTGAACGGAGCACAGAGAAGGCGACCGGAGTCACCAAACGTTTGGAAGATAGAGAATAGACAAATCTTTTCATTTTACACATATTGCAACTTATTGCCAGTGTTTGTAGGGATGCACAACCATTTGCTACTATAAGCAAACCCAGGTCTCTGCAGGGGCAGGG
>OMNV01002232.1:4274-14609 GCA_900303265.1 Brotula barbata
TATTTTTGTGAGCACCCCTACAATGCTCCACCTGTGCCTCAGCCATACCCCAGAGGACCACCCAGTTAGGGAGAGAGAGGGCAGTCGAGAATCCCTATAACCTCTTTGGGTGGGCAATAAGGCCTTGCGCTGAAGTAGAGTGTTTCAGACAACTGAATGCCTCAGGAGGAAGTACTCTCTGCGAATACTATCACACCACCAGCGAAGAATAGCAAGTACTGGTGTGAATTAAAGAGGTGTTATATCAGGGCAGCCTCTCTCTTTCTCTGTGTGTGTGTGTATTTGTGTGCATGTGTGCGCATGCATACCCATACCAATGTGTCTGAAGAACAAAGCAAAAGGAAGGCTTTGTATTGCCCTCGTTTTATTTTATGAATCTTACCATAAAACTGAAATCAGAAAGCATTATTTCACTCTACAATTTTCATAGCAACAAGTCAATAAATAACTTTTCATACTTTCTTCAGAACTTTCAACCGTGCCTCCACAGAAAAGAGGGGGTTCCTCATCGTCACTTTCAGGATGAATTTCATGCCGACAGCTACAAACCCAGATAGCTGACAGTTATGTATGATACCAGCGTGAAACAGCTCACATCATATGACTAGCAGGCCTTTGGAGAAGATACATTGAGGTCTTAAAGGTCACGGAGAAACATCAACGCTGAAATATTTCCACGCAGGTTCTCTGCAAAGTGAAAACTGCTGTCGGCTGTGTTTTTGCTCTGACATTTGCTCCGATCAGGTTGTAATTTTAAATACATAGTTCATTAGCAGGGTACTGGCAAAAAAAAGAAAAAAAGAATGAGGTACCCATCTGTCAGCGTATTTCTTTCTCTATTTATTTATTATGATTACAACATATTGAATTAGTTAATAAAAGCTGAGAACTAGCAGAGAATTAAACATACATGTGATGCTACATCCTTAATCTATTGATATGGCTGAGAAATGGCTTTGACAGCAGCACAAGTTCAATTCCAACCTGAGCCCATTGCTGCATGTCATCCTCTCTCTCTCTCCCCTGTGCTTCCTGTCTATCTCTCTACTGTACTTATCATAATAAAGCAGAAATGGCAAAAAGGTAATCTTAAAGAAAGGGCATGACTGTGAAGACCAAACGCTTGACGTGACACATCAGCCTCCATATCAGGGAACATAATGATAGAGCTCGTTTGTTTGACTTTTTAGGCACTTAGCGATTATATTGAATACAAAGAAACAAATATTTTGCACTCCACTTAATGAAAACCATTCCATTACCAACCATCATTCTGCAGCAGTCTCTATGATTTAAAATGACACATCATACACACTTTACTTTAGTTTATCTTATCCCAACCTCCAAACAGCAAAATACAGGATTAAAAACTGCTCGTACCCTCAATTTATAACATAAGGACTGCGAGACAGTCAAACCTAAGTTGATAGCTAAAACACAACTATGAGGATTCAAATTGTGTGTGTTAAATTCTGAAGCACGTACGTTGTTGCGTAAGTGTACGGCTGATGTCTGGTGGTGTTTGCTGGTATCTATCTTTGCCTGCGTGTATGTGGGTGATCGATGGCTGAGGAAAGAGGTGAAAGCTTCCTCCCTGGTGGTCCGCCGGGCTCTTAGCCACTGTGCAGTGACCGCTGCTGCTGCTCTCCATGACCCACATCACCACATCATTGACACTAAACTGACCGCCAATCTTCCACTGGCCCCTTGCCTTTGGCACCGTTTACACTGAAGCTATTTTGATCAACACCATGATTTGTGATGGAGAGGAAACATAACGACACTGTATCCATACCACTGGATGTTTGCAGGTGGAAGATAAAGTTTGTTTGTGTGTCATTATTGTCGGCTAAACCGATATTTTGCTCTTTTTACACGTGCGGCACTCTGCTGCGCTGCTGGCCATCCCTGTGGTGCACGTGTTAAGGTGGCAAACGCGAGGAGGATAAAACAGCTCAGGAACACTATCCCATGTTCAAATAAACAGAGGTGTGTGGGGTCTGAAGAACAAACACACATTCATTAGGTGTCTCTGCCTCCAGACTCAGTGTTTGAGCTGCGATGCACACACACAAACACACACTCTCTCGGACTCTGTTTCTATCTGTCTCCTTTTTTCCCCAGACACATACACACAGTCCAACCCCCAATTAGACAATCAAACAGCTCTACTGACCCTTAGCTTCTCTGGGATTGGGAGTTTACACCCTGACATGGGCTGCCCGATCCTGTTTACCCAAGAAACCTGACTGATGGATTGTATTGTTTGGTCTTTCGCAGCTATAATTGGCTTGGTTGTATAGGTTAAAGCTTGGGATATATTCAGCAGACCCCAAACATGCCACGCATGGCCTCTGGGTCAATAACACTCATATCAGTCCAGGGCCCCCTAAATGGTAAAAGGGTCAGCAGCGAACGCCACTGGCTCGCTAACAACATCGGCTGATGGCAATGACTTCACCATTTTACGCCCTCCCCTCCTCCTCCTCCTCCTCCACATCCACCGCTTCAGGACCAGATACACACGCTCTGCCAAGTATGCCTTCTAAGCCCCCCCAGCCAGTAAATATTTAGCCAGGACTCCACGTTGTGACACACAACAAGTCCAAACAACCAGCTAAACAATTATCATTGGCATAATCTGTATACTGCACTGCCTCCTTTATGTATCCATGTGTCAATATAGTATTTGGTTTTAAAAGGCAGTTGATATTTTGTTAACTTGAAATGTCAAAGGGCCAGATTTACTAAGATCCCAAATAAAGACGGCAAAATTCTGCGTTCGTTCTAACAGATTGCATATTTTGTTGGTTTTGCAGATGATCAACTAAGACGAGTTGCACAAATGACAACAGGTGCAAACACGGTGGAGACGAGGCGGACGAGGTGTGTCATCTTGCACATTGGAAAGACGCGATCCTCAGTACACACTGTAAGTAGATCAGCCTGCACATTTGTTTGCAGGTTCTGTCTGTGTACTGACTATGATCCTGCCACCACTGAATGAGAAAATGTACATTTCAAAATGGAAATTCAACACTATAAATATAATCCAGGCACTGTTTTTCAGCTATCATAGACTACATTTAAGTTTTATGCACACAACAGCCAGTCTCACAAGAGGTTAGCCAGACAGATATATACTGTATATATATATGTACATAAACATGGATCAGAGTTCAGATCATAGAGGTTGATTGGTGTTGAAGCCCAGACAAGCCTACACAGTCTAGTGGTGGTATTGGGCAAAATGATGCATTAGCATCCTGACTTTTCAATTTCTGTCCAAATGTATTGTTAATATGGTAACAATGAGAGTGTGAAATTAGAAACATTCTGTTACAGTAACACTGATCGCTACCTGCCCACTCACTCATGCTTGACTCATGCAGTGTGAGTAGTAAAACAGACCCCTGAGGCTGTGTGTTATGATGGAAAATAACATAGTCGTGTTCATCTACAAGAGTCATAAATGACTAACCCACTGGTTGCTAAGCATTCAATAAATGTAAGTACACACCATACAAACAAATGACACCTCTCTGTTTGGCTACTGGTGAGGTGTCACACTTAGGTATGCAAACATTCGCTAAAATATGGCTTCGTCCACCGCGCTGGTTGCAAATGAAGCTGCAGTAACATCGGGATGTTTGCCGTTTTCCTTTGTATCCTGGAGACAGTTTTGTTTCTTGTAAAAGCAAAGGTTTTCCGGACTTTTACTAACATCAACATTAACATTACCTTTTCTTCAGGATCTTCTCTGGATGGATGCAGGTTTTGCAGAAGCCTATGGCAGCAATGCTAAGAATTTGTGGTGTGTGACCGTGGATATCTATTTTGCCATATCCGAGGGGTGTCGATTGCCATCTGTGACATCTGGGGTTCAGCCCATCTTCATTTATAATAAAATCCAAATTTTTCCAGCAGGAGGACTGGAGGTCCCTGCCTTGAGCATGCTATCTGAGGAATGAACCCTCCACATTATAGACAGCACACCAAATTGTTTCAACATCTGCACAATTGGGAAATTTGTGTTACTGATTTTGCAGTGCAAGTATTTTCCATCCACAAAGTCATCCGCTCTCTGTACAAGCTTAGCCCATTAAGGACAGATGCAATCATTGCACAGAGACAGGCTCCCTCTTGGACAGATTACCAGTAACCCAAGCAATAATTAAGGCAAATTCAGGAGAATATCCTCATCATGTATAATCTGGATATGTTTTTGCATCATTTGCCCTTTGCCCAGGGTATGCTGGGATTGGCTCCAGATCAGACTTGACCCCTTCGGGCACAGCTGGACATGAGATGGTTTGTAGGAATGGAAGAAGGATTTTAACTTTAACTATAGTCAGGCACAGCTTCTCCTTTGTAATTTCAGACTCCAAACCTCAATGACCTCTATTAGATGGCTAACGGTTCAAATTGCAAATCATCCAAATTTTCTCTTCCAATGTGAGTTTGCTGTGCTCCTCCTTTGGATTACAGTGGACATTAACAGACACAAAAAAGTAACTTTTACCGGCGCAAATGCAGATCCAAGAAACAGAAAATATAATAACGCAAAAAGCACGCACACTTGTGCGAGCGTGAGCACATGAGGAGTGTCCTGAAATTCCAAAAATGATTTTTGTTCCGATACAGACAAACAAGAAACTGATTTTTAACTGAAATCTTTGCACTTGCCCAAGTGATCGCTGTGTCCATAAAGTCCTGTTAGACCTACTTTTGGTGCTTTTCTCCTCTGATATTTATTATAATCTAAAATATGACAAACATTCCTATTATAGAAACGGCATACAAGAAGACGACGACTCCTCTGAATGTCAGAATTCTTGGAAACAAAATGAATGCAGAGCACTTCAAGTACATAAAAACCTGAGGCTGGTTCAAGAGTGTTATTGATGGGATCCAACCGCAACAGCACTGTCCAGTTGACCATACAAATATTTAAAGTATGTACAGACTGATACTTGGCAGTCTGCTTCTCCTTGACACAGCATGCAAACCACAAGTTGTGAAAGACTAGTAGGGAAAATAATTCACTTTCCCAAGGAAGGACAAGTGTTGAAATGCATCTGAATGTTACACTGGGGTGTGCAAATGGGTTTTGATCAATCTTTCCTCTAATTTGTTTCCCGGTGAATCACCCAAGCGCTGTCAAGCACGGTCAGTTCTCACTTGAATATCAAACTCAGAGGTCTCTTGGTGGGTCAAGTACACCACAAACAACAAACAAAAAACATACAAAACCTTGGTTCAGTTAGAGTCTTAATAGGAAACACACCACATGGCTTCAATATCTTGGCACTTAAAATCATAACTGGACTAATCAAAGACATTGAGTCAAAGGAATATTGATTCACTGCCACGAACAGAGTTGAGGACTGATTTTTTTCCCTTTATATTCTTCTGCCAAAGACTGAATAAAAACAGCATTTACCAGATAAACAGATGAGCAGACGTATGCCAAACACCTGCTCATACACGTTTGCAACTGCGCCATAATCAATTCACAATCTCGTATGGTAGATATCAAAACAAAAGACACCCAAGTCAACATAACAGGTTTTAACATTTTTTGTAGTGTTCATCCCAACTCCATACTTACGTAGTAGACACCTTGCAGACAAAATGCTGCCTGTTTGACACGGAGAAGACAGAGTAGATCCAGAAGGACACTTTTTATGACAGTACGGTACATCAGAAGTAATGTAAGTAAACTTTAAGTCTTTGGTGGTCCAATAGTGCTATCAGCATCTGGAATGTAGATGAGTGGTGTCTGCAACCAAATAGTTCTGTTCTGTATCTTTGCAATTAGTTAAAGATAAACTCGGGTTTCATACTATCCTGATTTATCCTTTGTTTCCTAAATTATTTACAAAATGGCCTTTCCCACAAGAAAGTACAAACATGAAGCCTCTGTTTATGGTCAGTGACTTTTGTTAATTTGTTGTCTGCTTTAAATGGCTCTGAGAGGAGTATGAAGATAATGAAACAGTGTTTATGTTTGTGTGTCTTTAACATTAATAAGCCTGCAACTGTTTGTGTCTCTGGTGTCCTCGGTTTTGTTAGTGGAAGGGTCTACGTACGTGTATGGAGGACAACCGAGGGCATCAGCCTGATGAGACGTCCTGTCCGTCCTCTGTGATGGAGGGTTTGAGGAATGGGAAGGGGACATACAGTGGCAGACAGGGCAGTGACCCCACTCATCCGAGATGAGGACTGCTGAGAGAGGCCTGAGGCCTGAGAATCCACCGCTCAATCACACTGACTCAGGCCTGCAGACGCTGAAACCAGCATTCAGACCTCCTTGTGACACAAACCTCACCCTGCTGCTAATGAAAACCTTAAGGCCAGGCGGAGAGACAGCTCATCTGACAAACATGCAGATGTGCATGACCAATTTGAAGACTTTGTAGCTATTAAAAAGTCAGGTGACACATGAAGGATAATAGAAGGGGCAAGATGCACCTGGACATAAATAATGAAACGTGTTGATGTCACACTGGGTTTAGCACAAATGAGGCAAACAAGATCAGTAGTGAATCTGGCACATTGTAATTTTCAAGCTGTTTGCATCAAAGCTACCACCAAATATTTTCCATGGCTTGTATGAACCAAAAACAAAGGAGACCGCAGTTTAAATTACACTTAGGGAGGCAATATGAAAATGTATACTGTAACAACTGGGCAGTGTTTTCTCGCAGACGTAGCTTGGACTAACTGAAAGAGATTAGAACAAAAACATCCTGACATGAGAGGCTGGCACCGTATAAAAATGACTCAGGCTTGGTAATCAGATCCCAGACAAAGGGGAAGTTTTCACTTTGGCTTTTAGATATAAAAGAACACGGGCTAGACAAGGAAATATTACGCTGAAATGAGACCTTAAACAATTCCCTGGGACAATAAAACTCAGTGGGTTCCCAAACAGTATGGGGAGGGGATGAAAGGAAAAAAAAATCAAACTGATTCTCCACCACACCTAACAGCCTTCTGTGGCGTGCCTGTTCCATTTCCCTCTTTCCTTTTCTGTTGTAAATTGATCCCAACGCAAAGGGTCTGTGTAAACCAAGGTTTCACAACTGACCACAAACCCTGCAAATGCCAAATAATGTCCACTTTTGAGAGAAACTGTACTGTGCTCCGCTGCACTATCAAACCAATCACCCATCCAAACTCCAGCTGAGGACCACCTTGAAAGCTACTTTCCAAATAGTGGAAATGAAATACTTTCCGTTTGCTTTATCTAAATAAGAGTGGGATTAATTAATCAGGCTGGTGTGTCTGCAAGCCTTTTTTGTTTGAATGATAACATTTCAATATACTGTCGAGTACGTGGCAGTAAAGCAACACTTCAGGCAGGTCTCCTCAGATGAAATGTTCAAGTTTAGAGAGTGTTAGCTGAGAACTGATGGCTTCCATATTTTCCAAGCCAACAAGAATTTGGAGCATAAATCTGCTGACATGCTTCTCAATAAAGGTAGAAATTACAGCAAGGAGTAAAGTGAAGACCTGGAAACAGAATCTCTTAATGATCAAATTTGAAATAGAATTAACATATTTTACATAAAGCATAACTGTCTCACGCGCACACACACAAACACACACACACACGCTCCTGCCTGTCTTATTCAGATGCCATGGGATGGAGGAGTGGTTCATTGCTCGGGTCGACCTGATGGAGAGCCTGAGAGGCCAAGCAGGAACAGATGGGCTGAGGACGGCAGGGTACTGGGAATGAGGGAGGAAGGGGGGAGAGAAGGGAGAGCATTGACAATCAGGGACCACCATCATTGTCGCCCACACCAGACTAGGTTTACCAGCACCCACCCCATCCCATCCCACCAAATTTATTTGCAGAGCGGTGATTCTAAACTGTAATGAATCTGCAATTTGCACACATATGTACTGCGCCTAACATGGTACTACTTTGGGGTGCATTTAACCCCCGATGGAAACATTTACAAACAATTGACCACAAAGAGTCATCCATCTGCCGATTAACCTCTTACTCGCCTTTGGGGATTACTATTCTCTATGATTCGGTTCAAAGAGGACCAAAGAAACTGAACAGAAAGTAAAAATGGAAACAGTCCCTTTAAAGTAGACGACGGAGCAATTAGCCAAATAATAACAGGACCGAGCTACGGTATGGCTATTTCAATCATTGTCTTCCCTTTTTGCTTTACGGTGAGAAAAAAGATCAAAGATCAAAGTCAAGTCTGAGATTTGGGACCATTGGGGACCAGAACAACCTCTCCTGTGGTCCTTGAGTCTGTCTTGGCCTATGTTGAAACATCTGGAAAGGCATCTCTCTGATGAAAATGATCCATTTCTTATATCTACTTTCTTATATTCCAACACTCTAAGCCTGTCCTGCCCCGTTTCTCTCCCTGGAGCTACGTCGCCGTATTTGTGTGTACGCGTATGTATTAAGCATTGACCGTCACATAAACAATTAGAGGAGCACTTCGTCTTCGCAACTTGTGCAACCCGGTTTGTGTCTTGTGCCATCGCGCCAGGGAGCCCTGGGTGGCTTCAGTTACTCAAGCCGTGTGTATACTTTAGCCAAACAAGGCCTAAGGACACTCCAGGGTGGTACGGAGGAAGGAGGGGTAAGGAAGCTGAGGGCACGTTAGTGTGGTCCCATGGTTGAAGCCAGTGATTTAGAGGCTGTTGATACCGGGCAGACAGCCCAGGCTCAGCCACTGACTCACTGTAGATGACGCTGCGTAAGTCACTACACTTAAAATGTCCTCATGTGTTTAGATCTATTCAAGTGGAAATCAGGCGCACACACAGCTGGAAATTGCTACTGGATCTAATTTTCTTGTTTCTCTCTCTCTCTCTCTTTTACCCAAGTTTTCATAAACAGATGGCACAGGCTCATTAAGCTGTTGTCAGGACTATTAATGTCACTGTGAACATTTTCCGAGGTCTGTGCGCCTTAGGACTCACAATTGCCAAAGCTGGGCCATTAAAGAAGGTGCGAGAGTCAAACAGAGCTGCTGTGTGTTGCAAGGTGACGGTATGGATGACAGGAAAACACACACATGGTTGAATGGCTGTTAGCAGTGAGCTGACATTAATGATTTGTTCAAAGTCGAGCTTTGACGCAAGCAAAGAGCGACACGGTCATGCAGTTTCGTCAGACTGTGAGCAGGAATGTAATCAGCTCAAATATGACGGCATTGAGACCTTGTTGATTCATGTATTGCATACAATTTTTTTTTATTCATATACATTCAGATTTTTACTGTAGAAGGGAAAGTACTTGTACATATGTATATAGGTAATACTTTTGTAAGACGTCCTATTGTCCTACATGTACGATTTTTTGTAATTAAACTGATTATGCTTAAATGTATTCTGATAAATTAACTCAAATAATAACTACGACTCATGGATTACTCACAGCTGCAGACGAACCTCAAAGAACCCACAGGTGGACGTATGAACTATGAGGTGAGGTGTGAGGCGGTGGTTTTGTCTGCTGGGAATGGAAAAACTGAGCGCACAAGAGGAGTTCTGTCATCAGCGCTGCTGTATACGCTCCTGATTAGGATGCGAAAGCAAAGCAAACAAATCATACATAAAGTAGACACAAAGGGAAAAAAAACATTCTACTTTTCCCAAAGCTTCGAAACAGCGCAGGCAGCAACGAGAGACTCATGTTGATCCTTGTGTGGTCACACGCAAACCTAACCATCACCCTCTGGGATATCCTACCCTCTCTGAGGGAAAGACGCTGAGTGCATGAGAATTTCCCCACTGACCCTGCAGAAATACAAGGACAAAGCAGGTGCTGCGTCTTCAGGCAATATTTGTGCTCTCTGTCTCTTAATATCTCATTAATATCCATGAATTAAAAGCAATGAAACTGAGAATCGATCAAAAGCAGGAGTAATTAAACTAAACGAAATACTTTCAATCAGTGGAATGCAGTGAATTATGGCACGTGAGGACACTTTGTACAGATGTTTACTTATTTCTTCGTGCTCTGATATGTAACCGAGCCTTTGCCTTGCTAGGACTGTGTCAGCTTGGAGCTGCGGTCTGTCGAACTGTGATTCTCTCTAATGGCCTATCTCTCCCAGCAGATGTACTCCTCTGTACTCCACAGCTGCATCCCACATGTTTTCATGCTGTTCAACAATGCAGTTATATTCCTTGAGCTGCTTGGGGCTCTAGTGCTGGTGGTAGTGGTAGATTCCTCCTCTGCATATGGTCCCCTGCTTGTTCCCTGCTTTACGTTTAGTGCCGCAGTAGCACTTTGGCTATACTTGGTCCTGAAATGTCTCCAATTGGGTAGCGTAAAGAATGTTGGGG
>OMNV01002232.1:14629-32187 GCA_900303265.1 Brotula barbata
GGGGGGGGGGGTTCAGCTCTGGCGGGCTTTGCCATGGCTTCATAGCAAACACAGTCATTTCCATAATTGCCCACAATCAAACCAACCCCTCCTGGATTCCACCCGCTCCAGATTCCTGTAGATAAGCCGTGCTGGGGCTCTGGTGAGTGCCGGAGACCCCCAAGTAAGAACAGGTGCAGCTAATGTAACTGATTTCAGATTCTCAGTGTATCCGAAAGGGGCTGGGCGGGGGTGGGTTGTTTCTCCCCTAATTGCCATGGTTGACATTCTCTTTCGGATTGCTATCATGTGACTTTTCTGTGGAATGAAATAAAAGTGGATCTGCGCCGCATTTGGTCTGGTGTTATCTCTAGACCTCAACCACATTAAAATATCAAATAATAACACAACTAAATAATAGATTTGCAGGGCATCGGGCCACGGCGTGAGAGCTTCTGACACTTTTTTGAAATCATGCACGCGTGTCAGATATTCAAGTTCCGATCACGTGTAATGCCACACCGTATGACCACTAAAACAAATCTTTTAAAACAGATTTAGAAACAAAGTCAACACCCATGACAGAGTGTGTGATGCAACTTAATACTCCCCAGTTTCATGCCAGTGTCCCTAGACAAATCGCATATGCCGCTCTCTCTCTCTCTCTACATACATGTGTGTATATGTGTCTGTACTGTATATCCATTTTGTTATCTTCATTTCAAACCAGCCTCTAGACTGGGAATTTGTGGAACCTTATTGTCTGATGATATATGTTGAGATATGTATCCGTGCATTACGTCATAAATAGATAAATCAAACACATCAGCTTACGTCCACTTGCGTCATTCTGCATTCTTCGCCCTGACTGACTTGTATACAGTGAATCCACCGCTGCCCACTCACTGCGCTCTGCCAGGTAACCGCTTACCTCGACGTGGACGCGGCTGGCCACATGCGCGCCCCCGCGGACTCCTACGTCACCGTGCTCGCTCCTGTTCTCGCGCGCTGGTTAAAAAGAAGGAGGAAAGAGCACGGGAAAACATGTGAGCGCTCTGAGGACTTAGTGAGACACAACTTTATTTCTCATATGTTTTGGCCACATGCGTGCACACACCGCTGTGCTGGAATTTACATCTGAAGGGACGTCACAGCTCTTTGTTTTGGCTTTTCAGTTTTTGCGTTCATCAGGATAAATTGTGTTTTATTTTTTGTTGTTGTTGTTTTTTTTTTAAATTTACGATTTGTACCACATAGGGCCTGAACCTACATTAATTTATTTTTTTAAACAGAAATTAATTAATCCTGCCTGCCTTTGGCTCACAATCACTGTATGGTGTGTGGGGGGAAAATAGCTGAATAAATAAAAAATATTTTGCACTGCAGGTTTTAAGAGGAGTGCAGATTTTGGTGTTTTTTTTAGCTGTGCCTTGATTGAAAACATATATTTTATGATCTTTTTTTAAAACAACTATGAAGCATTTGCAGTTTGTGCTTGTTTTGGCCATCGCAGTCAACGTGTGGGAATGTGGAGACGCAAAATTCGGCGAGAGGGGCGAGATTAGCCCCAGGAGAAGAAGATGTTACGACGGAAGCTTGCCCAAGAGGCTGAAGAAAAGGGAGCGGAAAGTGCTGCTGGACGGAGGCAGCAGCGGGGAAGTTTGTCACCGGCTCTATCCACGTTTGTCCTGCTGTCCCACCAGGAGAGCCGCCTACCAGATCTTGCACCGCAGGGATGCCAGGGTAGGTTAATACCCACAGCTGCTGACTTTACCTCGGGGCGTCCATTTAAAGCCACACGCATTGTTATTAACGATCAGGGAAAGACGAAAACCGTCTGAACAATCCCACATAAAGGATCCGAGCCACCAGGTGACGTTACGTTTATGTTTTTATCACAACATACGCTTGTAATATCCGAACAAAATCTGTACTCAGGAGTGATTATATCGCCATAACATTCACGTCATGCTCATACCTGACTGCCCTCAGTTCCGCTTAAAAAATCCCCTCTGTGTGCTTAAATTAAATAAATCTTTCAAGCATAAATGCGTTTTCTCTACTATTTTTAGGATTTTGTTGCCAGGTGTCTCGCTTTGCACAATGTGGTGCTACTGTAATTCAGCGTGTCCGATGCGCTTCAGTGTTACCATGGTAATCGCTCTCTCGTTTTACGATACTTGTACACTCAGCAACGCTGTGCGGGAAATGGGGGACTATACGGTTGTAGCAATGTTGTCCCAAAAGGTAGGAAGGAGGTTATTGTGTCTTTTTGTGAACTCGCTGAGAGTGAAATGTTTCTCCTTAACTATGTGGACAGTCGTTGTTTCAACAGCTGTCCAGATGTCAGTTTTAAGCGGAATTTTGTTTGAGTCGCAGGGGAAAAGTTTCCCCAAATGTGCCGGGCTCGCGCTCCGTGTTAGCCCGCGTTAGCTTCGTACATCGACCGAAGAAACAACAAAACAGGCGCCATTGTCATGTTATGTTTATGGTTAAATTGCGCAATTTCTACTCTAAAAACGTACAGAAAACGGACTGTATTCGCTCAGCTCGTCGCGGAATGTGTTGGATCCTCACCGGGCCATTCTCATGTAAACCACTCCTCGAATTATTCAGTGGCTGGGTGGTATCTCACTTTGTGTTGCGACAAAAAGCCATATTGCATCATTTAATTTGCTCAAGTCATGCAAATAAGAGGGGAAAACTCAATAGGATGAACTCGACTTCTCCTCCTCCCCACTACACTGCCCACACACGGAGCCCTTTCTGCTTATGGCAAAAGAATAACAACAAAACCATTGTGTTTGTTGGTTTCACTAATGGGAGAAGCTGGCGAACATCACTCTCCCCCAGTCATCAGCTCTGTCCAAGTGTTAATGCCTTTGAGAGGGTGTGTGTGCCTCACTATACACCCCCCAACCAACCAACTTACACCTATTCCCGGAGGACAAGTGTTTTGTTAAAGCCTAGTGTGTCTACATCACCTCTCTCTCTCACTCTCTCTCTCTCTCTCACTCTCTCTCTCTCACTCTCTCTCTCTCACTCACTCTACCTCGCTTTTGCCATATCAGGTTTGCAACATGTCACAGATTGTTTTCAACTGAATGACAGGCTATTTCGGCGTTGTTTATTAATATGTTTGTTCCGGCAATTTCATTGACCAAAGCCATTTGCCGATGCTATCATAACCATACACAAAGAAGTGACCCCATAACAGCTGCTCTTCCTTGTAAAGCTATGCATTGACTTGGCAAGGCCGCTTGGCCCGAAGGAAACGTAGGAAAATGTAACTTAAACATCTGGAATTATGCTAAATGACAACTTTATTTTCTCACAGCTTCCTAGGGTCTTGTTTCTGATTGTGGCTCAGTTCTTGACCTGCTTTAAGCGTGTCCTTAGCAAAAGTGCAACAGTTGAGCCTCATTGCCCATTTTCTGCTTGCTTTTGAGGAACATACACAGTGAGATTCAGCACAACACAACAAACAAAGGTTCGCTTGTTCTGGTTTGGATGATGGCAACATTGGAGTCCATCCCAGCAACATATGGGCACAGGGCATGGCTGAGAGCACACAAATGCTACTCTCCATGGACCTTGTGCCAGCCAATGGCACACAGAATCAATGGGCAATTTAGAGGAGGAGGACAGGCATGCCCACAACACTACATGGCAGGAGTTTAGAGGGCAAGCAGACAGAGGAACACGCCACACATGCACGGTCATAGCCAATCCAGAGCTCCTCTTTCGGAGGAAAACATCGACTGATAAGATGTAAAACAAAAATTAGATTCTGCTCAGATCTTACCACTGGAAGCTCAGAACCTTAATTTGTTCTTATACTTAGAGCATAATGTTATGGTATGATACATTTCATGCACACAATGGAGTTTTCCTACTCGCCAGAGGTTGTGTCACCTGTTGGGTAAACAAAGCTGTTTTACTGTGGAATTGAATATCTGTCTCACTGTTTCGCAATGAGAGGGAAGTGTAAGGCTTCCATATGTTGGCCTTGGGTCCGCTCGTCTAATTGACTTCGACAGACTGCTAATTTGTTGATACCAGAGTGGGAATGATGTGTCTGTCTATCTCTAAATTGGTGTTTACACATGGACCTCACACAGAGCAAAGCACTACCAGCCTGCCTTCTTGCCTGGCTGCCCAAGCAGCACAGTTCCCGACCTAAAACAGATTACATTGACTTTTATTACAGCTAATTTGTTACGTAAATAATCCTGCTAATTTCTTTGAGATTAACCCCGTGTGTACATTTGTGTAATGAGCCCATGGAAGACTTGGAGGTTTCTTATTTATATTCCCCCATTTCATGCCTCTAGATCGGCCAGACACAGGAATTGTGATTTAACTGTTTGTGAAGCAGATTTCTTTTCCCCCAAACAGACTGGGTGTTCCAACTTTTGTTTAACAAACTGGTCTCGAATGATATACAGTAGAATAGCATTGGACAGTAAGTGTTGTTAGGAAGGTACAGAAATTGTAATAGCGTTCTTGTTTTCAGATAAAAAAAAGGAGTTCGCAGGATCAGGAGGTCTCGTTCCCAATTTATAGATGTTTGTTGCTATAAATTCTAGGCTTAGTGCTGAAAATTCCACTATTAAAAAGATTAATTGATGTAATACTACATGAGGGTCTGAACTGATTCCACTCACTGCTGAACTGGCAGGGTTGAGTTCATACAAAATCTAACCGTAATGCTTCATGTACCACAGATAGATTTTTATTCTCAAGCATAGAAATCATGTTTAAATTACGCTATAAAGTTGTTAGTATGGATCTTGTAAAAAAAAAAAAAAGTGAACCCAACCTAGAACTTAAACCCTGACCCTCAAAAATGCAGACTAATGCTCGCAAATCAGGTAAAACACAGCATTTAGAAGTCACTGTGAAAACTCAAAAGAAACATACTTGCCTGCAGTGTAGTGTAGCCATCATGCAGCCTTCATTCTAGACATGACCACACTGTTGATAAACACACCTGCTCATGTAATGCAATGGTTGTGACCTGTTAAATTATTACAGATTGTATTTGTAATCCTTCATTGTGTCCTGGTGAACTCCCATGTTCTCACCCACATGCAGTTGATTGATATTGGAAGAAATACTCACCTAGGATGTGATCTGTAAAGTATGGCGTGGGAAGTCAGAACTACGTTGATATCCAACAAGAGACAGATGATCATATATCTCTACTTAGTGGAGCAGGATGTGATTGCTGTTTCTGCTATTGTAATATTGTTGTATTTTGATCAGTTTTTTTAGCGTTCACTGTTTTTCTACGATACCTGGGTGAGATTGGAGTACTCAAAGCGAGCAGAAAGCCAACAAAGACTAAGGCATTGTTTCGTATTTGTTTGGGATCCAGCTTAACATCTGTGTAAACTTGAACCACTTGTTCTACTCATCGCAGACTGATTACCTACCTATCTGACAACCACAACAGTTTACGAGGTTGAGGAAAAACTTGAAAAAGTAACGTTTGCCTTTAAAAGGTAATCTGGACTCACAGGCTCATTTGGAAACATCGACTCATTTTGTGTAGTTGTACTCTCAGAAAGGCTCAAACATTGATTTAATTTGACGGGAATTTATATCAACGAAGATCTTAGATTATACCCTAGAATGTAAACATTCCCTCCTCTACAGTGTCTTGACGTAATGTTTATGGCCTTAATATCACCAAACCTCCAGCTAACTCTAAACTACGTGATAGCTCGCCCATGCACAGTGCAGTAAAAGGTAAGACTTAACAGAACACACTTTTAATCAGGCGTTGGTCCTTGTTTTGCGTGTGGTCTTCAGATTTTCTCCACCAACAACACCGAATGTGGACATCTCCTGGAGGAAATCAAGTGTGCTCACTGCTCCCCCAATGCGCAGGTGTTGTTCCACTCCTCGGACATGGATACGATGCCACACAGGGAGCCAGACCTGCCACGGCTCTGCCAGGACTTCTGCCGCGAGTTCTACTACACCTGCAGGGGGCACATACCAGGTAACTATAATACACACATAATAATGACTATGAAGATTACTTGAATTATAGCCTGTATGTAGCTCACCGGTGATAAACGTGCCAACGTACACACGGAGAATGCCGTTGACAGTAAACATGCTCGTTTTATTTTATTGTGAAATACCATTCACTGCAGGCCTCAGTTGACATTGAGAATCAGCTTGCATATGCAGAAGTAACAGAACTTGTGTAAGAAGTGGTGCGTCAGTAGTCTGGTCCGTGAATATTTATTTATTCAGCTCTTACCTCATCTGACCTCACCTCCATTTGTTGCTGAGCTTGCCTCACCCGTTTGCTTGTTCCCTGCCTCGCTTTCTGCCTGAGCATTGCACTTTAACACATCAGTTAAATTCCTTGCCACACACTGCCTATGCAGACACAACACCATTTTGCTGATTAGTCTGCACTGTTCTAGCACATTTACGACTCCCTTCCCTTCACATTGTGCAGTCTAGCTGTGTTTATGGCACCAGTTGTTGGACGTTTTGCTCTTCTGTCTATGTTCTGCTTATTCTGATCTTCAGGCAGTTCCTGAAACAAAAGTGGAAAGTTATTATTTGGAAAGGTTTCTGACATGTATAAGCATTGGATAGTACTTATTGCACTTTATGTTTTGTGGCTGCCAATCTAATTCCTGATATGAGCTGTTATAAGCAACCATGATCCACATAACAGAACCCACTGATACTCTTTTTCTTCTTCTAGATAGGGCACTTTTAACGATAAATACTGCTGCCCCTTGAGAATATTTGTTCTTTAGAAGCGTTTCCTTTGAGGTCTGCTAGATCACAGGTACCTGTGCCTGGAGAGTACATTCCAAACGTGATCAAACGTTTTTCTGACTGTCTTTTCTCCTCCAGCCAAGTCTTCTTCCAGTCTCTGTCGCCACACACTGATTAGATCTGCTGAGATTTGAAAACAGAGAACAGTTTCAAACACACTTGTCTGCAACCCACCCACATCGTATGCTGCAGTTCAAGTCAAATATCAAACACATACATTCCATCTGAGTACATCCTAGTCTGCTTCCAATGCCTGTGCAAGGCAGTTGACTGTCTACATGTCATGTACAACACGCTAACTATAGTGTAATCTGGGGAGAGGGAGTGCAGGGGGGAAAAAATGAAGGAGAGTTGTCTGGAGTCACATTATTTCCTTGTGAGCTGACAGACATATGGGCCATCAGAGTTAAACCAAAACGCTTAAGACAAGAATCCAGAGAAGAACCTCCCTCACCCTCTGTTCGCCATCGTACTTCTCCTCACTCACCCCCTCCCCTCCCAGCCCTCCACAGATCAGCATATGTGGTGACGAATGACACATTTATTTTTCTACAAAGGTTGTGTGTATGTAAAACTGCTGAAGTGCATCAAGATGTCAAGTACTTTGGGTGGGCCACCCAGGTTGCCTTGGAAGATAACCAGATGGAAGTATAACTTTAGCACTGGGGAGCCGGGAATATGGACAGAGATCTGTCTCCCTCTCCCCCTCGCTCATTCAGTCACTCATTTCCTCTCTCATTTTTTGTTTCTCTTTTTCTCCCTCACTCATTCACCCATTCCCCTCTCTCTCTGTCTTTTCTTTCCTTTGCATGTTCACATTGGTTTTGGTTGATTCTCTTTTCAGACGGTACATATTGTTGAAGCCTTACATTGTCTTATACTTTGTTTTGGTAGAAGATTGTTCTTTTTTCAAATATCTGATTTTTTAAATTGTTCACCAGAAAAATATATTCAATAATGATAACAATCAAATATTATGAAGCTGGCTGAACCATCTCACTGGCCCCTGATTAGGCCATGTACTTAGCCCCTATTTCTCCATAGAGACATTTACTGGCTTGTCTTTGACTTCATCCCTGAGGCCTCCCACCTTCCCTGCACTCCTCTTTTCTCATATCTTCTTGCTTTCCTCATTCACCCCCTCCTCCCACTGCAGCCAAGGTCCCCAACCAGCATGGTTAAGATAACTGCAGGCACAAGTGGGTGGGTGGTAAAGCAAGAACTGCATGTGTGTGTGTCTGTGTGTGTTTGATCTCCGTGTTGTGTTTAGATGTTTAAGGGGATATCCTATCACCTTCAGTATTTGGTGCGGTCAGCGCTTGTGGTCGGTGTGTGGCAGGAGAAGGAGATGAAAGCAGGAACAGGGAGAGAGTCCTGTTTGTGTTTTTATCACTGATGTATTTGCTCGCCTCCGTCCTCTGAGGATTTGACTGAAATGACTAAAGGAAACAATACTGGCAAGATTGTTTTTAGGTCGCATAGGGCCTCTAAGATTCACTATACCCATGACTTTTTTCCATTACTATCTGATTGTAATGTTTATTCAGACCATGTTATGCTGTGCTATTAAATCATTTTAGACCAGTAGCCCTCAGACACACTAGGCACAGACAGGAAATTGTGTGATGATTTTTACCTTGAATGCTCACTTATGAGTGAGCATTCCCAAATGTCAGCATTTGGGAGCAGCTTTATCCTGCTACACAAGAACATTTGTCATCCTGAAAACATGGTTGTTTATTTTGATTGAATATCATATTTAACATGTTGATTATTTCAATTGACATGCTTTGCATTTGTTGCTCAGTAATGCAAAATGTGCAGTGATATTTTCAGATATCTGTCACAGAAAAAACATAAAATGTTACCGACATCCATACTTCTCAGAGGATGAAATGTTTTTTTTTTATCATTTGATATAATCTCCTATAGTACGATTCGAGCCGACTGTCATAGAGGTCATGAAATGATGTGGGAAATCTTACAGGAAACATTTCACAATGTTTGTCTAACATTCACCCATTCACACACCGACAGCCTAGGTATCCATGCAAGGTCCACTTGTTTTGTCGGGATCAATTTGGGGTTAGGGTCTTGTTTAGGGAACTTCGACCTTCGACATGGAGGAGCAGATTGCTTTATAGGCCCAGTTTACATTCTTTATTTGTTTTTTCGTTTTTTGCAATATATGCAATGCAGTTTTCCTGGGGTATGATGGAACCTTTACTATCTGGAAAGCAGTGGTCTTCTGCGCTTTACTCTTTGTGCTGTTGTGCACTTGTTGCCTGCGTCGATTTTGTTGAGGTCAAAGTTTGTCGAGCTTTGGGTGGGATGCATTTACCCGCTTGACAATGCTGCATCAGGAAGACTCGCTGTCACAGAGGCTCACTAAGCAAAACTAAGCAAACCACAAATGAGCCACGAGGCAGCTGATATATGCTGTTTATAATGCCAAAGGACACGGGGGTAATTCAAATTCTTTTATGGACCGATGTTGGCTAAAAGTCCACTTCCTGAGCAAGATAGAACTATTTCTCAGCAACTTGTATGATGTTGTTGTACTTGAAAGGACGGCTTCCATTTCTTGTTGTGCCGTCATCAAGTACATTAAGTTACTGGTATAAGTGGGCAAGCATTAAGTTGTTTTACCGACCTTGACGAGCAATTTAATGGATGAATGCTCCTGTTTGAACAAATGTAACTTCATCACTGAGAAAATTGAATTGATAGAGCCAGAATGCAAGTATAATTTAATAAATCAAAATTACAATGTTGTTAACTAAAATTGAATATGCAATCTTTTTGTTGTCTGGAGAAGACATATTACACTGCAGAGCGCTGTCTAATCTAAGATTCATTTGGTTTGGCTGAGCTTCTCTTCACTTGTTCACTTCAGTTTGGTCTTGCCAAGATTTAGTTTGGCTCATCAAGCATAACTCCAAATCCTCCCAATGCATATCACATCCCCCGTCTCTCTCTCTCTCTCTCTCTCTAGTGCTCACACACACACAAAACCTAAGTGCACAACACTACTTCATAACAATTTTCATTGGATTTTCTTGGCTATATGAGCCCAGTGCATTAAGTCATTAAGGTATGCAGTATCTCTGTGTAAGACCCTCTGTCTGTGTCTGTCTCTGTTGTGTTTTCTAGAACTGTTCCAAGCCGATGTGGATGAGTTCTGCCAGTACTATGGGAGGAGAGACGACAGTCCATGTTTTCCAGATTTTCAGCGAAAGCAACCACGAGGGCATGATTCCAACTACTTGGGAGACGAGAATATTGATGATATCAGCAGGTTTGTTGCCCTATTTTATACCATTTCAGCTTGAAGTTGCAGTTTAGAATATGTGCATATTATCATTTGAATTACATTTGGCTTGTCCTAACACATTCAACTATCAATTTTATGTTTTTGTAGCAACAGGTGTTGGCTAAGTCACATGGCCTGAGCTCACTGGTTCATGTCGACATACTTACTGCAGACATGCTATGTCATCTCTCCTCTGATGCCAGAATTTGTCCAGAGTGCATTTGCTCAGCTTTAGCCACATAATGAAAATGCTTATCGTGCGTCATTCAGGCCGCCCCCATTACAGCAAAAGTCTGCACGGCTTTGACCTTTTGTCTGAGGGGGCTTGGCTTTCATCTTTGTCTGCTCTGGCGGCATTGCGTGTTCTCCTCAGTGACAGCAACTTTCAGGGAAATAATTCAGTAATCTCTTCTGTACATTATTTTTGACATCCCAGGACAATTGCACTGTATTTTAGAACTAACTTACTGAAACAATGCTGTGTTTAAGTCTTGGTTATACTGCAAGTGGATACAAAAACAGATATTTACTTTAACAGGATTGTAGGATCACCTCTCAAACACAAAGTGGTAAATGGACAAAATGCTTTAATAAATAGTTGAATTACAATGAGACATAAGAAAAAGTAATTTAAATTGTATCAAAATAAATAAGATGATGAAAATAAAGGAAAGAAAGAATACTCTTAAATTATGTTCAATAGAAAGGTGCCCTTATCCTGGATTTAAACAAATGGAGACAGTGTCTGACCCTGCATGTTGTTGTGGTTGTCATAGCTTTCTCTGCTCCTGCTCATCAGTTGTCATTTCTGATCGTGCAATATGTTACGGTCTGAGATACAATTTCTCACACTGCCTTCCAGATAAAACCACACAGCTTGAAATTCTCCTTTGCCACTCTACCTTATAATGTTTTCACCATCCCCATTAGTCTCTGACCCTTTGTTTCTTCCTGGTCACCCAGGAAACACAAACACAACTGCTACTGTGCCCAGGAGGTGTTGAGTGGTTTGAGGCAGCCGGTGGCTGCAGTCCACTGTGGGGATGGATCCCAGCGACTCTTTGTCCTGGAGAGGGAGGGAATTGTCAGGATACTCACCCATGAGCTGGAGCTGCTCAAAGAGCCCTTCCTGGACATCCATAAGTTGGTACAAAGTGGACTTAAGGTAGGAATGAGAGTGCCTTCTGCTTCATTTAAGAATGACACTGTTACAGAAACAACAAGAATGATATGGCAAAAGTAATTTGAGCCCTGATATGAGCAGAAAAAAAGAAGAGGCTTTGAGATTTCATTTTTAAGTATTTCTGTCGCTACACTTTTAGAGAACGTGGTGGAGAATTGCCCTGACCACACTATTTACACCAGAACTGTTCACACCTATGTAAACCACTGACCATGGTGTCTGTGTGTGTAACTTCTCCTGCCAAGGCAAACCCCCTCAAAGTGGTGTCTGCTCACTATTAGCAGTGAATTGTATAATTACAGCAAACAGGCAGCCATTCATCAATTGTGACTGTGGCTGACAATTACACTATTATCTGCTAATTAACTGTACGTACACATTGTGCTCATTACTAATTTTCTGCTAATTCTCTCAGGATGGGTTAATGGCTTTGGTAATGTCTCCCACATTGTTCCAATAATGGTTGAAATACCCCACACTGTGGCTAGAGCGACACATGGTAATGTGACAGAGTCATAAATGCATGCAGTTCATGCACTATTTCAGATGATTAGAATGTTTTTTACACCACAGGGTGTTTACACTCTACAAACTCCACAATACATGTTTTATCTGGACCATGTTCTACGTTAACTCTAATAATGAACTAAATAACAAGGGGTTAATGACATGACACAGAGTGAGAATTTCTAAAAGGACTGTAGTTTGTATTCACATGAAGCTGACATGCCCATGCTAGTCATGGGAATGAGGACTTGTGTAGCATTTATATTGTCTTTTTCACCCCCTGAGAAAAATATACATATGCAAGGAGATATAAATATAATAAAGTTAACTAGAAACTGACTTTTCTCATTAATAACTTTTGGCTTTGAAACAGAGTACTGGCCATGGTTACGTCAGTTTTGGTATTTGGAAGCTATTTGGATGCCTTTGTTGTTTACGGCATTTGTTGTTAGGATCGCTAAAATCTCAGTTCACCCCGTCAGGATCAGCAATTTCCATTATGTTTCCCCTAGTTGCAATAGTCCACCTACAAGACTGTTTCCAAAGTTCACAAAATGTTTATCTTTAGGTGGCGTAAGAGAAATTGGTCATTAGTTTAACTCACTCTAGCTTGAAATGTTGCAAAATCCTTCCGTGTACAAGTATACTCACGCTGTAGATTTGAGGAATCTCTCTGGAGTTCTCACTTGTTAAATTCTGATATTAATCTGCACAGCACGATCTGGATATTTTTTGTTTTTTTTACCCATAATTCACTAGAGATTTTGAATATAAAAACACTTGGAAATTGTTGCGATAATGGTGATTGCATGAAGAGATTGAGCAGCTAGGATGTTTGGTAAGCACACGCCAAAACAGGATGTGAGGTTTTTTTTTGTTGTAATTTATGCTTTATTATGATAGGTGCAGTAGAGAGAAATAGTCATACAGCGAAGTTCACAGGTCACAATTCAACCTGCACCACTGCAGTACGTTAGATGCACCCAAACCTGGTGAGATGCCATGGTGCCCCAAAACAAGTTTATTTATCACGCATGCCTCCTGCTCTTCCACTGATAAGCCCTGGTGCTTACATGGAGTCAAACAGAGCAAAGCAACTAAAAATGCAACTGGCCCCTACGGGATGCGCTCCCTCCTCCAGTGTGTCCTCTTATCATCATTTAACCCAAACTGGTTGTGGATAAAATGATCATTATGACAATTAGAAGAGGCTTGAGCCCCAAGAGTCCTATTCTATGATGCTGGCTACCAGAACAGGCCCCCAGCCAGATGGGGGGACAGGACCTGAGTAGGCCTGAGGTGTTTACTCGCTGCATCAACAGGATGAAGCTGGCTTTATACATAGAGAGGAAACCAGGCCCTCCAGGGACAGGGCAGATAACAGGTCTGTCATTGGCCCTGTGCACATGCTTTGATTGTAATGTTCTGTGTTTCCCCTTGCTCTTCTGTCCCCCCCTCCTTCCACGGATCCCCCGGTGCCAATTAAGCTGAACTGCTCAAAAACAATGCTGCGCTATGGTGGTGTGGGCTACACTGTGGGTGTTCTCCATCTACTGAAACACAATCTGTTGTCCCCAGTCCAACCTACTCTCCCCCTGCACACACAGTCATGCCATCATCACAGTGATGTCCCAGTCAACTCAGATGTTTTGTTGTGGACTGTTAAGCCTCCTGATTGGACAGATTTTGGCTATTTTATATCAGCTAAACTATGTACTGTACTGTATTGCTGATATCACATGGCAACTATTAAGCTCGTGCTCAGTGGGTTAACGGATAAAACAAGATATCTTCTGCCTGTGACTTAGTTTCTGTTTTGATTTTGTTAGTTAATAAAATGTCTACGTCTACAATTAATCATATACTGGACAGGTAGGATGTTGGTCCATTGTAAACCGAGATCCTCGCAGAATCATTTAATAATCAGCTTTGAAGAACAACTTGACATCAGTAGTTCTGTTGACTACCGTAGAAGTCTCTAACACACTTCCTAATTTTTAATGACAGACTTGAGATAATTCTTGCCTCTGTTAATAATTACCACTAGTTGACATGAATTTGAGTGAATATTTGTGTTGACTCACTAAGTTCTGTTAAAATGACATTTAGTACACAATTCTATGTACATTTTGGGCAGTAACTAATAGGAAAATATGATGCTGGCTGGTCTCATTGCACTGTCTCCATTCAAGTTGCTCTTGGAGCTTGTTTTAGACCCTGAGTGCATGTTGGACAGCAGTACTTCCAACAAACAAGTGTTGCGTAAAGCTCTATGTTGATGTAAGTGATGAAATTCTGAACACATTCAGTCATCACGATGGCAAAACTTAGTAAAAAAGAGACAAGGTTGGCAATAACTAAAATATACTTTACTTTTTTGCTTTCAATGCAGCATTTTCATTTGGTACAGGTTGAAATTTTCCGAAACAAATCAGCCCCATCTTCTGTTATGTGTAGCAGTGTCTGTAGATAATGCTAAACACTACCTTCTTTTGAGTTAATGGCAGCATCCTGCTCTGTGAAAGTCATATGGAGGAGTTGCATCTGTGATGCCGACAGTGAGTTTTATAAATGAAGACATCTGTGAGTAGCAAAGTAACAAAGTTGACTCTTCAGTGAAGTGTATAAGCCTGTGTAACAAGGGGCGAGGGGGCCTGCAATAAAATATTTCACTGTTAAAACAAATAGGTCACAGCATGTTATTCTTTCTGTCCCAGCTCTACCAACAGCTGCTGGACATTCTCAGCCTCCATCAGAGGCTCAGTGCTGCACTCATACCGTCTAAAATAAGTGGCCTACCAGTGATGAATTAGTCCCTAGTCCTCCTCATAACTTACTCATTCTACAAGATGAGGTGGGGTCAAAATCATGTTTGTCTCACCATTATCTCACTGTTGCCTTGGATGTGCATAGTATGGAATCATCACAGATATAGCGGTTCAGTTAATTTGTAAACTTTTATATCGAAGCTAAAGTGTTGAAGCAACGATAGATATCTCAACCTGTTCCTCTATCCTTTTCAAGTTGATGAGATAATTAATATATTATGTGGTTGCTTGTCAGTGGTATTGAAGGAGGTTAGAGTTTGTGCTTCTTATTGTAGTAGAGACAAAGATGGCGGGTGAATGGTTTGTTTGTGTGCATGTGAGGTGTGGATACTTCAGGTAGCTTGTGCAGTAAAAGCGTAGTGATTGTTTATCTCCAATTATTTCAAGTGGAATATCGTTTGGCAGAGCAATTCTCTCAACCCAGGGCAGATCAAAAAGTTCAGGGTAACAATGCAAGATCAACATCGGACTCAACGACAGCTGCCCTATACAATTGAAACTGGTTGTGTGTCACTGCTTCTGCCATTCAGACAGCAACAGCATACCATGTAATGCTCCAGTGAGACGCAGGATAATAACCACTCCTCATCCCAACACCCCACTTTCCCAGCTTTATGTGGAATGATGCCAGAACCCTGGAGAGCAGACGTGGAGGGAGAAGAGGAATGCAGAGGCAGGTGTCTGTGAAAAATGAAGAGATAATACCTTGTGAGAGATTCAGTCAGAACCCCCTGTCCGGCTGCAGAAGAATGATTACAGTCATAAAGAAGACAAAGATGTTCATGGGGAAAATGTGCTTTAAGTTGGCGTAGCAATGTATTGGCAAAAACGTGCAGTTGGACAGAGACTCTGTGACTCGAAGCATTATAATAACATCAACAAATGTAGTCCTTTGTATCAAGAGCAAGATTACTACCCTCATCCTATGCATATATTTACGCTTGAACACCTCTGACTGATTACAGTGCATAGTATGCTTGTGGTAACCAGATACAGTAAAATGTGTTATACCAATGGCGAAGCAAATCTCCTTAATATAATATCAGTCTGCAGAACCCCACCACCAAACTCTGAACGCTAACTTTCCAGCTGACATGTGGAACCTGCAATTTGTACAGGAGCTCTCCAAATGAGCTTGTTTGTATATCCATTGTAAGCCGTGCCAAGAATATCTTCCCTACGGCAGCTTTGGCAGCCGTTTTGCCATGATCGGTCCACAGCTTGGCACTTTGTCTTCTTTTAATCAAGGTATCTTCTTGGATTGGCTTTACCCTGAAAGGTTTCTGCTGGTGTAGTGTTTGTTTTGTTATGTCTCTGGTGCCAGCTCTGCCTCTCGCCTGGTGCTAAAGGAGCTAGTCATTAGCAAGTGAGCTAATATTTCAGCCTGTTGTATCAGGGTGGTCCCCTTTTTTACTCTGGATCTCAGCCCCTTCGGAATTCTAGTCTTCGACCCAATACCTACAGTGTGTTTATTTTAGGGTTCTGGGTCACTTCATCCCTAAATCCAACATACGCTTCAAGCATCACACGGTGAGGTTGAAAATCACTCCTCCAAATTTCTTTTTGACATTCTTTAATAAATTGCAATTGCCTGTGCTCCAGCTAATACCCAGCTGTAAACCGTGTTGCATTGCTTCCCACATAACTCCTTTTTTATTTGACTGCAGCGATCCGACATTTAGTAGTACTCATAAATCCATTCACTGTGGAATTCTGCCTTTCCGTGTGGAGATTTATTTGTCAACTTTCACAATATTGCATTTCATATTCCGATTGACAGAATCCCGGTGGCTTTTTATGTGGATCTCAGTTGTTGGTCATCGTTACTTCAAGTACATTCCTTCACAAGGAGTCATCACTCTTAAATTTGCAAGTGACCTGTGTCACTACAGTGTTTGACGGGGTCAGACCCATTGCAGTCCAAAAAGAACAAGGAGATCCAGCATGATGATGATGATGTGTGTTTCTTGGCTCGTGACACAGACTACACCTATCCAGTGCAGCCACTCCAGTCCAATATAGTTCCTACAATTTTTAGAGGGAATACCTGAAAGATGATGCAAACACTCATTTGCCACACGTGAGCTGGTGCCTCCCCATAATGTTCACTTTTCCTGTTTTTTTTTGTTTTTTTTTAACTTTGTTAGAGAAAAACAGAATCACAGTGGGACCACTTTATAAACATTCTTCACACCTAAGCCTAGCATTCTATTCATTCTTTTGTCAAGAAGAAATAGTGAGGGAGAGTACAGCATAAAAAAGGGGCGACCTGCCTCGCCTTGCCTAGGGAATGAAATGCTATAGCTGATTATTACAGCTAACTATGATGGAAGGACCACCATGGTAGTGACAAGTGATGTAGCTGCCTCCAGGGTGAGACAAAGGTTTACATATTACACAAGCAATTTAGATGTTTTCTAAACATGTTGCCAAGACAGTGGGAGTTGGCAGCTCCTTCCTTGTTTAGGTTTTCTTTTTTCCTCTTTTACTACCCCCCTCCAGGCCCAAATTTTGCATGGATTTTGTGTAAACCAAGAAAGAGTGAGGGGACGGGGAGCAAAAAGCATGGACTGAAGCACTCTGCACTTTTGTGCTCTCTATGAACTGTGAGTGAGCTAATAAATTCTTTCAGCCACTCAGCACAGCATTCACGGATATCCCCCAAAGATTACACACACAAATCACTGCACAATGGAGGCCACCGGGAGGGCCTGGGCGTCACTGGGGCCCCCGACCCTGAGGACAAGCGCACATAACCAGGCTGCAGGGAAGACAATCTTGGCAGGGGTGGGGGTTGTAGTGGAGGTGCGGCTCTACCCAGAGTCAAACGCTTTGTAATGGTTTGTAATGGTATATTCAGGGAGGCTGGCGAAGGAGGTGTGAAGTGAAACAGGCAGGGGTAGAAAAAGAAATAAAAGGAGACTAGCGGGGGTGT
>OMNV01002232.1:32207-45348 GCA_900303265.1 Brotula barbata
TAGCGGGGGGGTGAAATGGAATGTGATGGATAAATAAAAAAGTGGATTAGAGAGGTTGAACAATTAAAGAAAGTTGGGCGGGGGGCATCTGTAGAAGTTGCATGTAGTGGTCTTGGTGATGATGATGAAGATGACTGAGGGGGGTTATGATTTGGCTGTGATTCCAACCCCACACAACCATGGAAAGGCTATGTAGGGACATAATTAACTCCTGGATCTTTTGTGTTTCTCATCTGACTGCAGGGTGGAGATGAAAGGGGCCTGCTAAGCATGGCATTCCACCCCAATTACAAGAAGAATGGCAAACTCTATGTCTCCTACACCACCAACCAAGAGCGCTGGGCCATCGGGCCACACGACCACATTCTCCGTGTGGTTGAATACACCGTTTCGAGGTAATGGGAGAAATGTGTGCCAGATCTACCTCATATATGGGTTAGTCACTGCATGAAAGCACCTCAGCTGCCTCATAGTCTATATAACCCGAAGTTATCTTTGATTGCATTTACGTAGACTGGACGTTTCTGACAGCTGTGCATGTAAAGCCCCCTTGTTTGATCAAAGGTGTTTGCTGATCATGGAAGAATCCAAAATCCTGAAGTATATCGTATAAGTACATTGAGTAAATTTCATTGACTTTGCTCAAGAAAAACAGTGCAGGAGCACATTTGAGAAATTGAGTAATTTTTCTCTGCATAACATAACAATAATTTTGTCCTTTGCAAAATCTGAAAGTAGGTTCAGTGTCACTGTTACTTTGCTTGTGTAGTTCTTTTTTTTGCTGAATATGTAATAGCAGTTCACTTAAAGCACTTTTCTGTGATGTTAAGCCACATGCTGAGTAGATACTTCACACTCCCTTCACAATGAACCGTGATTAAGAGAACAGTCTTCTCTCACGAATATGTTTAAGTATTGCATTTTAATTAACATAATCACAGCTGTATGCTTTGATTTAACAATCCAACTTTTCAAATGACAATTATAGGCTTGGCTTGCCTTCTTAGTGACTACGGTGTATATGCCTTAACTTGAGCAACAGGTATAGCTATGACAGTTAAAGTATTTGATGACAGTTTAGAATAATGGATTTTTCTTTGGAAATCTCTCTTTAAGAACTTCAAACAAAATAGCACGTGGAATGAAATGTTCACTGATACTGTGAACTCATGTTCTTACATTGCATTGGTAATTCTGTAAAATTTTGAAGCCTGTGTTACATCTTAAGGTATACACCCATTGTCTTTAAGATGAGATCATACAGTGGATTTAGACTAAATGTCTGCAGACAACAAACTATTTAAACACATTTAATGTTGGATTTGGTACAGTATGTCATGTCAGCATTTTTATACTTGTTGAGATATCATTTTAGTCATACCATTCAGTCATATCATTCAGTATACTATATATTTATTAAATTATAACATTTCCACGTTCCTACTTATTCGAGTATGGAATCGTGTTGTGTAAAAGTAACATATGAACCATCAATTTTTGCCATACTGGCGGAAACCCAATGATGCTCATATGCTGGGTGTTCTTCCTTAGGAAAAACCCAAACCAGGTGGACATGAGGACGGTGCGGGTGCTAATGGAAGTGGCAGAGCTGCACAGGAAACACCTAGGAGGCCAACTACTATTTGGCCCTGATGGTCTGCTGCATATCATTTTGGGAGATGGCATGATCACCCTGGATGACATGGAGGAGATGGACGGACTCAGGTGAGGTCACAAGTCAAAGGATTGAAGTACTTTAGTAAAGTTTTGTCATGTGTGCACCAATCTTGCCAATCTTGCCGTCTTTCCTTCTGTGCAAAGAAATTTTAGTTGCAAGTCACATATTGAATTAATTTCCTATCCTCATTTACTTATAGGAAAAACTGTTCTACTGAAGGACATATTCCTGCTCCTACAATCATATTGTATGTATTTGAATACAGTGATTTCACAGGATCCGTCCTAAGAGTCGATGTCGACACGGATTGTTGTACGTCACCATATTCTATACCACGAAATAACCCGTACTTCAACAGCACCAACCAGCCACCTGAAATCTTTGCCCATGGATTACATGACCCAGGCAGGTGAGTTAAAACTGATGAAAATCTACTTTTCCTTCACATACTGTAGAAATCATTGTTTTTAAATTATGTATGTATACAGTATATATATATGTTTACACATCTATTCCACCTGTTTCCTCAATTCATTCCTGGCTCCTGTAGGTGTGCAGTGGATCGACATCAGGTTGACAATGGGAGCCTCCTGATTCTGTGTACAGATGCCAGTGGTAGAAACTCATCTGCAGGAAGAATACTGGAGATCATTAAGGGGAAAGATTACGGTGAGTTAAAATTTCCCTGGCATTCTCCAAAAAACGTGGCTAATATTCATCCTTGTGAGTTTGCATGGAATTCATTCCTTAGTGCAATTAGTCAAAACCTTTGTGTGACCTTTGTCTGAATTTTATTTGACGAAAGTGCTGTGGAATTTAGTGAAAATCCATTGTTGAGTTGGATCACCTATCACATTTATTCTGCTGAAAATGACATCTGTTTTTGCAAATGCCTTTCATTTTGTAAGAGCATGATATTTTGGTATGTATCCAAAATGTTCGGAAACAAATCGGGTTGAGCGCAGACAGAGAGCAATGTCAAAATGATGTGTTTGAGAAAGATTTACCGCGTGTAGTGTGGATTTGCCACGGGAATGTGAGATTTTGTCCACACATATGATTTATAGCTGTCAAAAACTATGACTATCAAGATGACAATTTAAGAGTTGAAGACAGCTGAGATTTGGCCTAGTTCTTCTCACAATGAGAAAATAATCAATACCAGCAGTGTCATGACAATGCTTAGCCGACTTATCTTCAGAAAGAACAAATTATTGTCATATGTTGCAAATTACATTGTGGCTGGTTATCTTTGCCACACATTGAGTGTTACTTTGGCAGCCTATGATGACTCCTCATCCTTGATTCAGAGTGTGCTCCATTTCACAAACCACTTCTCACCTGGCTACATGCCTGGGTTACCCAGTTACTAAAACTCCATAGTGATTACATTTGGAAAAGGGAGTGCACTCAGTGCTGCATCATATATTTTAGAGCCAAAGAACCCCCATTCATATTTGCTTTTGCCAAGAAAACATGCCATATTGCCTCCCACTTAGGAGTAAAAGATTAATATAGTCCTTCAGTTTGATAAGCACATAAAAAAAGTTCATGTTGGCTGCCATGGAAGCATTCTTAGTATATTCCTACACAACTGAAATGAGGAATTTTCTATTTCCTTCTCAATGAAATTAAAGTATCTAATAAGAGCCACGCCCTGCTATGTTCTTTCACGCCCTGCTATGTTCTATCATGAATATAATCGGTCTATTGAATGATGGCAGCAAACATGGTTAATTTTTTATTATGTATTGTTTATAGTACTCAGTCATCATTTATACCCACTGTAGGTTGAAGTTTCAAGAATATTACCTTGTGCAATTTTTGTAGGTAGCATGTATGAATGACAGACTGTGGATCAGCATACAGTGCATAAATCTTTTACTCTCTTGTCTCTCTATAGAAAATGAGCCCTCTGTCTATGACCTGCAGTCTACTGGAGGGGCGCCACCTGTCGGAGGCTTCATCTATAGAGGCTGCCAGTCTAGACGGCTATACGGCAGTTATGTTTTTGGAGATAAAAATGGGTAAGTAAATAACTAGGCTGACTTACGTATTCTCTGCTCTTAAGCTGCTCAGGTTGTGAAATCTTGATAAACTCCCTGCATACTTTGTGTCTGGAAAGCTGAGCCCTCCCTTATTCTGAGCTCAGCTGCTTCATTTTTCACCCTGTTGGTGTATTCAAGTACGGTTGATTTTACAGATACAGTTGAGTCTTACCGGGATGTATGCGACTCCTTCTCAAATTGAAAAATCTGTCCCTTGCATTGGAATGTGCCAAAGTAAACAGAGCGTTCCATCCACATTGGGAAAACATGAGCATTATGTTACTGTCATCAATACAGCTCAGCTCTGTGCTGTTCACACATTTCTTTGGTTTGTAATTTATCCTACTTTGCTTATGTCAAACACTGATACTAGGGTAAACAAAGGAAGCAAATAGTTGGGAGAAGCACACTATCAG
Organism: Brotula barbata; assembly: GCA_900303265.1. Classification (NCBI taxonomy): domain Eukaryota; kingdom Metazoa; phylum Chordata; class Actinopteri; order Ophidiiformes; family Ophidiidae; genus Brotula; species Brotula barbata. Next base: position 36,350 of record OMNV01002232.1, read on the forward strand.
GAGTTGGCATTGCTGTGTGGCTGCTTAATTCTGTTCCTCATTACAGTTTTGGGGTGTATTGTTGAAGCTGACTGGAGGTTCTGGCATGGTGTTTGTTTGTTTTGAAACCAAAAGGCTAAGTCTTAAATGACACATTGTGAACCATGGGCTGGAAAAGAAGGATAGGTCAATGAAACATGTTACAAGTAAAAGTTCAACTGTAACTCATCTGTATCTCAACTGTAACCCAGCTACGACAGCTGCAAGTTGTTCTATATCTCATGTCGATAATGATTCCTAAACTTATGGTGCTATATCTGGACCAATAGTTTTGATCATTGAAAATAAAAAAATAAAAACAAAACAGCCACGCGTTATGCTATCACAAATGGGATACCACGGTCACATAACGTGTGTCGAACAATCTGGCATTTATCGTTCATAGACTGCTTCATATCAAAATATATGTTTAAATGAAAATAGATCATTTATTCAAAATTTCAAATATTTGTTTTCCAACAGTTTTTTTCTCAATGATCAAAACTATTGGCCCAGATTTAGCACTATATAAGCTCAGCCTGTAAAATTCAGCTTCATGATGTAGTGATGGTTGTAATTTACCAGAGGTCTTGTCCTGTTTGTGTTGTTTGTCTCAGTAACCTGCGCATCCTTCAGAAGTCTTCATTGTCTACATCAGAGAGTGGTGAGGAGTGGCAGGAGAAAGCTCTGTGTCTCGGCTCAGCTGGCTCCTGTGGCTCCATGCTTGTAGGACACATCTTGGGCTTTGGGGAGGATGAACTGGGTGAGTAGAAACCTCTCATATAAAAAAGTCATAGCAATAAAAGCAATGAAAGTGTGACTTCATCATCTTAATGTGAATTACACAGACTATCCCCCCTTTCCTTTTCTGTTTCCCACTTTCATTTAGTCCTCCCTTATACCCACATGAGTGGGAGCTTAGGTCTTAGCTGTTTTTTTTTCTGGTCAGGACATGGAGCCGTGAAGTCTTGTTGACTTCAAACGACACATGCCAAAAGTATGGAAAAACCATTGCTTAGAGTCATTGTGTATTGTATATGTAACAATGGTCCATGTATTTACATGAAGCCTCCTTGTGTGGAATTTTCCATTTGGTTCATTTGATTATTTAACAAGACACTAACCAATGGTGTTCCACAAAATCTGGGAATGCTGCAGCATCTAACAAACATCATGTGACACTCAAAACTACAGAGGGAACTAATGCCCCTCTGATCCTGCCTGTACATCTTTCTGGATTAATGGACTTTTCCACTGACAAGCAAAAGTCACACTTATGAACTGTGTATTTGATCACCTACAAGCCAAAGTTTAGCATAGCTGTATGAGGTGTGTTACTGTTTATCATTGAAATAAGATCTAATAAGCAAAGGTAAGCAGAATAATAGATTACAGATAATTTGATCTCATTTAACCAAAAGCCCCCCTCTCAAACACTATGAGCACATGAGGAGTATTACTCTTGCCAAGTTTTGGAGTTGTTATGTGAAGCATTAATAATATCCCTGTATTTGATCACAATATACAAGTGGTGTGCAAAAATTATGTAGGGACAGGAGTGTGTCCCAAAATATGGGCTCCAGAGACACATGTTTACAATTTGTCCATTTATGGAACTTTCTTACTCGTCATTAAATTGTCGGACCGGTTCCCAGTCATGAGTGCCTTGCAAGTGTCTCATATGTCTCATTTCTGTTGTCCTCTCCTTTCCTGTCAACCCTCTCTTTTCATAGTCTCTCCTCTCCTCTCTTAAAGTGTAATGAAAATCCTGCAGACAGACTTTTTCCAATGTGTGTTTTTCTCTTTCCCAGGTGAGGTCTACATACTGGCGAGCAGTAAAAGCATGGCACAGTCACACAGTGGGAAACTCTACAAGTTGGTGGACCCCAAAAGGTACAATCAAAATGTAGATCACTATTACACCATTATTTGATGTTGAAAATGATCAAACATTATATCTTTGCTGAGATCAGATATGCAGCATTAAGTGTTCATGGAGCCTTGAATCTCAATTCAAAGCAGTGTCGTCTGGCTCCTTTTCCTCATTTCACATCAAGTTGCTTCGCACACACATATCACTGTGACCAGAACTTTGCTCCCCTTTAACAAGTCATCACATGGCCATTTCTGTTTGCCAGCCCAAACTAAATCAAGTAACACCTGGACGGTGAGTGTAGCATTGCAAAACGTGTAAAGTTCTACAAACATCAACAGACTAGCTGGCCACACTCACCCTGGCTACATAAATATGGACTGCTGCTTATTTTCGGAACATTTGACAGCAAGTTTTATTCTGCTAAGAGAGGGAAAATGCAAAGGTACCTGTTGTCAAGCACTGTGATCACTGATTTCATCTAAGCACATGTACAAACACATGTCCAACATACTGTGTAATGTAGTGTGTATTCTTCCTCTTTTTCTCTCTCAGTTACATCAGAAATTTAGCCTGTTCTCGTGCTTTGTGATGTATGTATGTATGTGTGCGTGCACATGCTACAGCATTTGTCTGTGGATCATAATATTTACCATATGCATCACAGTATTAGATGTTATTTCTTTAGTGATTGATCTGAAAGATGTTTGTGCCAAGCCAAGTACATGTTAAAAACATTTGTCACTGAAAACAAAATATTCACATAACACATTAATTCACCCTTCACAATCCAAGATGTATATATGAGCTTTTTTTCTCAGATTCTGTATGTCACCCAGCAGGCAGAGAAATAATTTGGAACACGAGCTGGGCACTCGTTAGAGTGCATTCCCCTGCCAAGGGCCAAAAGTCTCATGATATTGAAATTTAGAAGACAAACAACTTCTAAATGCAAACTGCGTCTAATTGAAAAGATTTGATTGATTGAACTCAATGACAAGATCGGCCATGTTTAACTAAATTTTCAGTTTGCTTTCAATCATTTCTTTTGTGCTGATGAATATGCAAATTATGCAAAATTTAAAAAGGCAGGCTTAAGCAATGACAATCATAGCAGTGCCAGTGTTACATGAACGGAAGAAGGCATACACAATCAAAACGGATCACATCTGAATTAAAAAGAATTGCTTAATAAATTCACAGAAACTCCCATGTTTTGCACTCTCATCTTATTAGCACAGTTAAAGAAAGTTGTGATCCTTTAGCTTAGGCCCGTCTGGCCCTGTTCAGTAAGTAGGTTTTGCCTAAATGCACCTTGAAGTACCCTAAAAGAGAGTGTTGACTGAATGTTTCTTCAGTCTGTGTTAGATTTGATTGAGACAGTGATAAACTGAGAGCAGGAGACACTCACAACAGAAACATATCCCTGGCTAATAATTCCTATGTGACAGTGCCACCCAGATCTTAGCACAATTAATTACACCACAGATGTTTCAAAGGGGCCCCGGTGGCTTTTGCTGTATTTATGTTCTCTGGCATTGCTGCTAGATGCATTTCGCCCCAAAAGCAGTTCTTTCCTCTATATATTGAACATGTTTAGTCTGTACGGACCCTGTGGTGCTGGAGGCCTGACTCCTAATACACCCTGGATTCGTTATTAGGATCTTGTTACAGGGAGGGTGGAGATGGGGCCACAGGGGGAGTAGATGGGGTATAGCAAACTTGTCTGACCTCAGCTCCTTATCAAGTGTGGTGGTCCTCCCCTCCATCTCTTCCATGATGTGGAGACATCTGGACCCTAAAGCCCTGTTAGAGAAAGGGTTGTTGTTGAGTACAGTGGTTTTGTGGTCCTATATAGCAACTAGCACTGTGTTTTGATCAACTGTGTGTTTGGGAATATAGGAATTGTTGGGAGAGTGGTAGAGACTTACAAGGAAACATCAGTTTACCAGTGTGTGTGTGTGTGTGTGTGTGTGTGTGCGTGTGCATAAACACGTCCTAGCCAAATGACTTCATTTCTAGGTATTTGTTTGTCAGTTGGAGTATCCCTCCAATAATGAATAGGCCACCATGCATTTTGAGTGTGTATGTTCGAGAGAAAGTTGTGGGGTTGTAAAAATGTTTCCAATCATCCAATCATGTCTTGAATGTAAACAACTTAATGACACATCGAGGCAAAATGTATCATTGAAGGTTTCTTGTATCAGTCATTAATCTGCTTTTACTCAGGGATTTAACCTCCACACCCACTATTTGAATGGTTCATGCTCAATGCCAGTGCTAGAAATGAAGGCACCTGCTATCTTAGATACAGGCACAGCTTGCTACGTGAAAAGGCATGGATGGAACCAATGTATGATCATGCCTTAAGTATTTCACTCAACTGTGCGCAGTGTTACAAATATGCCAGAAAACCAGCCATTCACAGACTTGGAGAAATTAATCCTGATCAACTGTTTCGTCTCCAATCAGGTCGCTAATCGAATCAACTGCATTCCGAAAGCACTGTTAAAAATGGTAACTAAGTCAATTTAAACTGTCATTATAACGATTTATTTAATTTAAACTGGATTACAACACACTTTTGGTTTGTCTTTTTCCTGACATAATCCATTAATAATGTAAAAGCGTTGGTGTGTGACTTAAACCATGCATCTTTCGCTCCTCCACAAACCAGTCTGCCAAAGGCACAACCTGTTCGGCAGTGCTCTTGTATATGTCCAGGTCCTCATGATAATGATAATAATGATAATGATAACTGATAATAAATACTAATCAAAAGTGTGTTGTAATCCTGCAGTGGTTTCACTGGTCTGGCCCACTTGAGATTCCAACTGGGCTGCATGTGGCCCTTGAACTAAAATGAGTTTGACACCCCTGGTTTAGATGCAACAATTATGCCACTATGTGAAGTAGTTTGTTTAAATAGTGACAGTTCTCTGTAGTGATTCTGTTTATATCGCCATTCAGAATTTTTGTTAAGGTACCTTGATCCCTAACTGCTTTATATCAAATTTAACCAGAGCAGTCACTCAGTGAGTCATAAATCTGCTGTAGCAATTCAAAATGTATGTTAAAAATTAAAACTGAAAAGTTTTCTAACTGTGAGCCCAGTTATAAGCCAACCAGAAGTGTGTGTGTGTTTTGTTTTTGCATTTTATGAAGCTATGTGCAGCTGTTTGGTGTTGGTTGCACATGATTTAATTACGTAACCACAATGGATCATTGTGCGTAGTGGCACAGCGCCATGGTGCAACACTTTTCAGAGTGAAGAGGCTGAAGATGAAGCAAACATCTGTCCTGCTGCCTATAGATATCTGTAAGATTTAATAAGCTGGAGTAGAATGCTGTCATGCAGTCTAAAAGAGCAGTATTGGGTGACATACCGGTTGGAATATCCTTTTTTTATTTTTAGAACAGTACGGCCTTGTATTGACATGGTATAGCCTCAATATACTTCTGCAAACATTAGATATTTTATGCCATCTCATTTGTAAATCCTCTCTGTCATTTCAAACACCGTCTAGCTACCCTATTTGCAATGCATTCTCTTCCAATCAAAAAAACCTCTACCATACAGGGTAACAAGAACATAAAGGTTAGAACAAATACCAGTATGTGATTGTGCTGCTTTCGCCAGTATTTGTACTTCCATTAAATTCAACCCCTCTGTTAACCTTAAACAAGGGTACTAGGTCTCAACTAAGTAATTTTAAACAATTAGACCTTTTTATATATATACCGTAAACAAATTAAACATATTAAATAAGGATTGCTTTCACATTGAGGGCACAAACACAAGGAGAATATATTATAAGACAGTCCCTCTGTATGTATCTGTCACTGGGGCCACATACTAAACTGTAGGTCACTGCCATGCTGTTTATCGTGTCATAGTTAAACAGGAACATCTGCAGTTTGTAGTGAGACAGAATTGCAACATCTAAAGCCAGATCTGCTGATATCTGGCGTAAGAAGCAGTCATTGCAGTTGACAACGCCACTAGGCTGTAGATCTGTAGTTGGACCCTGGGTGCCGGACTCTGCCTACCAACTGATCCTCCTAAATGTAGAGGGTGAATTTTCCTACGGGCATCAATCAAGTATCGCTTTCTTTCCTTTTCTTTCTCATATATATTACAGCTGCTATGGATATTGTGAATATATTGTGAAATTGAGGAAGCAGCATCATCCAGCACTTTACATTCATGGGTTTTCTTTTTGAGAAGTTCCTCAGCTATGCAATTTTGAAATCACTGGATTTGCTCGGAAAGGAAACTTGAAGCTTGTATCTGGATATGTTAATTAGTCTGCGTTCTTTGCATGCATATGTGTTTTGTGTGTACACGTATAAACTGTGGTTGGCAGGTACACTCTAACATGCACATCTGTGAGCTCGTGTGAGTGCGTGGTGCACTAAGTCCCAGCACGCTGCAGAAAAAGCCTTCCTTTATTTTCCTATCCCTCCTAAATCTTCCTACATCGCTACTGTGGTCCTCCCCTTGACAAAGCTGCTTGCCAGTCCCACTGAATAGCCTTGGCTCTTACAATACACAGTAAATTTCTTGCACAATTAAAACAAGGAATGAAGCTACAAAAGAAGCCCCCAAACAATGGAGTCGGATGACAAAACAGCAAAAGAGACCACACTGGGCCGTTTGATTAAGCCATTGTTAGGGTGCACAATGTACACCACTCCACAGACCTTTTCTCACATATACCTCACGTCAATCAAGCCGGCCCTGGGAGCCAAGAAGCCAAACACACATCCTAACAAACAGACCAATCAAAACGAACAGGGACTAATTTGAGGCAGTAAAATCATGCAGCATCCGCGAAGGGAACCTGAATCGATGGATGTCACTGTTTAGTGTCTCCTGGTGCCACAAACCAGTTTGAACCTGCATTAATCAGTCAGTAGATGTCCAGTCATTCCCGACCTTGACCCGCTCACTCCGCTCTGTTTTGACACACAGCATTTTAGAAAGGCTTCTAATCTTCATCACCGTAGTCTCTCTCTCTCTCTCTCTCACTCTACCCATGTATCTACCTCTCACACTGTCACTTTACTCCCATTCCCACTCTCACACACACATACACCCCTCCCAAAGTTGATAAATTCCCACAGTGGCTGTTGACCCAGCTGCCTTTGTCAAGTGGCGCTACCAGCAGGTGTTGTTTTCACAGCCACCCTGGCAGCCGTACAGGCTGTTTAGTAGCGCTACTGACCCCTGCGTGCTATTAACAGTGTTAGCTACAGACCCCCCAACCCTCCAGGGACTCTTACTCTTTCTCCTTCTCCTTCTCTTTCTGTTTGCTTCCCTCCTTCGCTCTTTTTTTTAACTACACGCAGCCTGCAACAACAAAAGCCAGCACGGATGGAGTCTGGAGTTGGGTGCTGATGGGAGCATGGGAATCAACCCCCCCGCACACATACACGCACACGCACAGACTCACACACCCTTCCAGTTTACATACTGCCATCAGTCAGTGTGCCTGTCAGAAAAGTACCTCAACACACAACACAACACCCAAATGCACCCTTCATTCATTCATTCATTCATTCATTCACTTGCATTTATTTAGCATTGAGATACACCTGATTAAAGTTGAAATATGAAACGTTTTCATGGCCATAGCAGAGATGAATTAATGAATTATTTAAACAGATTTGAGAGTAACAAAAACAAGTCAAGACACAACATCTAAAAAAACATGTCGGATAAATTTGAAAGAAAGAAATCTTTCAACTCCCTGTTTCTATACTCACGCTTATAGTTGCTATGCAGTGGAAAAATGATACTCACTGACCAGGTTACACACACAAACACACAATATAACACAAATATACAATTTAGTATACTGAAGGGATGAATTTGGGGCAACATTGACAATGTCAACCAAAACATGACCCAACAAACCTCATCATCAATTCTCATTATCATCAGCGACCACGGTTAATATTAATGGTGAAACCATTATGAGCCACACAGAGAATTTGTGATACCAACAGACAAATTAAAACAATAATTAATACAATTGGTTACATTATGGAAACTAACTCTCTCAATTAAATCTGCTCTGTTTTCTACCACAGAATGGCCAATTGCTCTCTGGCACACACACAATGACGTCACTTTACATATTTTACTTCACAGTTGCCATACCAACATCATTTCACTGGAGAGCAGATACTATTTATTATGTGTGTGTGTGTGTCTTTGCATGTTTGAAAGTCAGGGTAGGTGAGAGATTGAAATATGGATAGATAAATATTTCTGTAGTAGTGATGTAAAAGACTAATGAGGCAAGACAATTTTCTGGACACAGAAGGCGTAATGTACACACACATGCACACACACACGCACACAAACAAGTGCATGTGTGGGCAATAAGTGCTAACAGTCATTCACATTTGAACATGATTACACACTAGTTCTATTATTTCCAGATTTTTAGAGCGTGATATGAAATAATTCTGTTTCAGCCCATTTGGTAATGTGCGTGTCTGGATGTTTGTCTTGATATGAAATGATCACAAATGTCTCTGTGGTGTGCAGACTTAACACATGTGGTAGCGTGGAGATGTGTGTGTGTGTGTGTGTGTGTGTGTTAGTATTGGCTATGCTAATGTAAAAAATCTGGTTATGCAGCTGGATTTTCCAATGGAATGCTCTCTGAATTTAGATGACATAAACTGAGTGTACAAATATGCTCACAGTGTATTATTAAAAAAAAAAAACATACAAGACAAAAAAGTAGACAAAAACTACAATATACATGAATTGAAATCACCCGTATCTTGTTTTGACCATGAAGGGAGTTTTTGTGATGTGGTAAAATTCCCTGTGCTGTTTTGTGACTTCCACATGCTGATTTACCCGCTTCTGTTTTAGGCCTCAGGTCCCTAAGGAGTGTCAGCGTCCAGTGGAGCATCCCGAGCTGCTGATGACAGCTTGTTCAAGACATTGTAAGAACGGACACTGCACTCCTACCGGGACGTGTTGCTGCACCCCTGGCTGGGAGGGACCCTTCTGCCGAACCCGTGAGAGCTTTTCTCCCAATCAGTGGCATCTGTATAAAATCTACACCGTAGTTTGTTATTTACG